>JBBMOL010002604.1:0-22794 GCA_037954665.1 Laguncularia racemosa
GTGCTTAAGAATCCAAATCACAAGCAAAAGACAAATGATTAATTAATCGCACAAATTAGACTCAAAATGGTGCGATGAACAAAATGAAGACAAAAATTCCCAATTTGACGTGAACCAAATTAGAAGTACTATAAGAGAATTCCAATACCAATCAATTACAAAGGAACAATGCAATTCCAATATTTACAATTGGCTTGTAATCCGTAGCAATACATGAACCCTAATTGGCGTGAAAAGAACACATAAAAAAAAGATCAACCAATTATCACTAGATATTACACACTAACAATAATAGGATGCAACTTAGAAAATCTTGATATAACTCACAAGAATTCTAAGCCAAACTCGCCACAATTTCCAAAGAAATTGATAAGAGTAGATGTTAGCAAGAGGGTGACTCTCACGGCAAAGTGATTCACTTCCATGGAACACTTGTGGATCGGTTGATGCAAGTCCTTGAATAACCTACAATTGATCGTTAATGAATTTTATTCTCCATCCTGTAAAATTGATAAATTTACCTACTACAATATAAAGAAAAATTATCATTAGATAAATAAGACAACATGTGTAATATCTAGGCTCATGATCCAATTTGGTTTCCCCACTGTTGGAACCATAGGTTTGATTCCATCAAACAAGTTGCAACAATTGATGAACTAGACAAAATAGTATGTATAAAAATATTTTAGCCAAGTAGGCAACTGTCTAACTCTGTTAGACTTATGAACTGGTGTTTTGAGGAATATCTACCACACCTTAAAGTGGGGTCTGGTAGTTATGCCTTGAAGTTGTCGTTTGCGCCTGCAATATAAAAAATCGTCTTACAAGTTAGAGGTTACAAGACTGTATGTAAACCATACTTAATCATAATACATATAATAAATAAATATGTAACAATAACTATGGAACTAATATCCACAATTGGTTATAATCACAGAGAATCAGTATCCCTTACCAAATTGTAAAATAGGGTAGTCATAAGTTTAAAAAAAAAAAAATCTAGGTCTGAATAAGGAGTATAAGAAATTGAACTTTCAAGTAGAAGATTGATCAATTTTTAAATTCCTCGATAATTTTAAGTTTAGAGCCTGTCGAGTCTAATTTTTGAATTTTCCGTTCCTAATCCGATCTAGGACTAGACCCTATGCTCATCTAATATAGATCATCGACTTGAGTTAGGAATTTCGTTTAATTTGGAGTCGCCACCCAACTGTTGTTGGGAAAGATAGAATTTAAGACTAAAGGAGCAAAATTAGTCTTAATTTGGACTACTAGTTGTCGTTATTTCCTCTTCTCGTTTTTATGAAAAGAGGAAAAGGGAAAACCAGAGTTTCTAAGTTCGGAGGCTAACCTTTTAAAAAACCTTACGGTTACCACCTAATCTCCTAAAATTGTTCCTATCTAGAAATGTCTTTTATTTTGTTTTCTGTTACTTTTTATGGTGTTTTTGGTTATTTTAAAAAAATAATTTTTTATTCCTTTTTTATGGGTTGACCTAAATGAGTGCTTACGTACCTACTATTTAGGATCAAACAATCGTAGTTCGCTTTTCCTGAAAACCTTAAGTGCTTTGTGAATTTTAATTTTGAAATCTCTTTTGATTTATGTTTTTATCATTTTTGGATTTTTCTGAAAAAATCTAAGCCTAAGCTTTAATCTGTTTTTTGAAAATGATTTTTAGGAAAAAAAAAACATCAATTTTGGATTTATTTGAAAAAAATGATTTTTCTAAGTGTTAAAACTCATTTTTATAATTTTTGAATTTTTATTTTTCTATTAATTTTTTTTATTTTTTTGTAATTTTATGATTTTTTTCTTATTCTTCTACAATTTTTATAATTTTTCTAGTTTTCATGATTTTTATAGTTTTTTATTATTTTTTATTAGTTTTTTTTTATTAATTTTTCATAATCTTTGTGAATTTTTATTAAATTTTTTATCCTAAGTTATTATCTATCCTATTTTAAAATCTAAAGTTTTATTATTATTTCTTCTGATTATTTTTTGATTATTTTCTACATTTTTATTATCTATTTTTTTTCTATTTATTATTATTTTTTGTTCTATTCTTATATTATTAAATCTTAAAAAATCTAATTTCTACCATTTTCCTATTTATTGAAAATAAAACATAAACAAATAAAAAAATTAAATTAACCAACAAATTAATAAATAAATAGCAAAAAAATAAATCAATTCGGAATAAAAATAAATTAAATTGGAAAAATGTGGAAAAATCTGACTTACTTGGATCCGAGTCGGTGCGCGGGTTGGGTCAGTCGGGTCAAATCGGGTCGGGTCGGATCGGTTGGACACGGCGGCGGAGAGTGCTCGTTTACGGCGTTTCGGCGGCCTTTTGCAACAGGTGAGGTATCGAATCATAGATTATCGAGGGTGGTGAATCCAATGGTGGCGGTGGTTTGCTATTATAACGTCTCCCGGCGGTGGCTCGGCTTCGATTGGCGGTCGCGGCTTCGATCGACGGTCGCAGCTTTGGTTCTCTCCGATTTACTCTCTTCTCTCACTTTCTCTCGATTTTGATCTCTATTCTAGCTTCCTCCACTCCTCCTCTATTTATAGGCGCTTCAAATCGAGCTGGATAAGCTTGGATTTCCTCCGAACGAAAGCAAATCGGATCAACGGTTAAATAAACCAACTCCGATTCGTGTAAATCCTTTGATTTGTTGAGATTTGATTCCAATTGGATGATGTTTATCTCAATTCTGTTGAAGATCTATTGGATTTGTGTAAAAAAATCAAATCAAAACGGCCGAAATTCGAATTTTTTTCCTTCACGGCGATCTCGGACCGAGGTAGAAGACGATCACGCGCCCGGCGCGTGCATTCCCTCTAGCCAATCAAATGCTGCCACATGTCCTAGGTAAATGAAAGAACACAAAACGTGGAAACTGCTTCCCCCGCCCGGTTTCGAACCCCCGCAACCTCGCACCCGCACGCACCCACTTAGCCATGTTCGGACCACTGAGCTAGCCCATTTTCCTGATTTTTTTAAATTTTTCGCAAATTGCATATATGCAATGCGATTTTTTTATTTTTTTTTGTATTTTTTGAAATTTCAAAAATTTGTAAAAATTATTTATTGCTTATTATTGCCATTTTTGAAATCATTTTTCAAAATTGATGTGTTTTCCCTATTTATTTTTATTTTTTGAATATTTTTATTATTTATACTGAATTAGAAAAAAATTTGGGAAAAAAAATTGAAAATTGATTATTTTTGATTATTATTCATTCCTAGGGAAAAAATGGGTGTTTACAGAGTCAATAACGTTCTATCCTATACATATTTTTCAAATTTGAATATGGGAACACTCAATACTTGTATCCTAACTCATTCCCAGCTTAAAATATATCTAGTAAAAGGAAACTATTGGAGTGTAAGCTACCATTGCTTTTTAAAAATCATCCTTTATACCATACCATAAGTAATGACAAACAAGTTATCAATCATTTAATATGCTATGCATGATACAACCATATGAATGCAATAATGCATATGATTATCTAAAAACTGAATACAACATAAATTTTTGCGCCCTCCAATACTAAGGTTGAGGATCTTATAGCACCATCAGTGTTTGAGCTTTTCCAATGTCTTTAAGGTTTTCTTAGTGTAACTTCTTTACCTACTTAAGAATAATGTGCCATAGGAGAAGGATCTCTTCGCTGATAAACCTTAGGAGAACAAAATGAAGTGTTGTCTCTAGCTACTATAGTTCTAGATGCACTCAAGCACTAAATGGTAAAGTAGACTTAGACTTCATCAAATACTAATAATCTTCCAGCCAATTATTCATTGATGATAGAGTAGGACCCTGACTCAAGGTTATCCATTCTAACCACAATGTAACAATGGTGGCAAATTATAATGCAATTATGCAATGCAATGTCTTATTTTAATTTTAGGATGCGATATTCTTAAAGTATTTTATAAGGTGATCAAGCATATACAATAGACACATAACAAGGATGCAATGCAAAGTGACGAAAAGTAAAACTCATGATAGAGTGTTTTAAAAAAGAATGAAAGAAAAATTTAAAGTAAAAAAATTAATTCATAAACTATCTAATAGGAAAAAAAATGCAATAGAAGGTCCTGCATTTGTGCATTTCTTGCAACAAAGGACTTTGATTTTTCGACTATGCGTTAAGAGCCTATATTTATAAAATACTCTCATTTCAAAGTCTCCATCAATTTGTCGTAAATGGAATATGACATGATATGAACAAAGGCCCTAAAATGAGCATAACTTATAAATATAAGCTTTTAAATGCATGATTAAAAATCTAGACCCCTTTTTTATAAAACTGTATAAATGTAAGTCATTCCTTTGTATATTTCTTTTTTCTAATTATGTACTATCACATATAAACTAATAATTATAATTTATATATTTATTTATATATAACATTATATAATAAGTGCAATAAACTTATAATAACATTATCTTAATTAAATTTATTTCATATAATTTTAGTTTTCAACCTCATATACATGCTTGAGACAATAAAATAATATTATTTATTCCGCACTACATGGATTGTGCTTTAAAGCATGCACAATATTATTGAAAAACAATAGTTTAATTTAAAAAATTATCATAATCAATAATCTTATAATATATTTTTCATTAGTTGCTATAAATATAGCCTAAAATTATTATTTAATTATGGTTTATCAAATATTTGTATGGTTTTACAAAACAGGGCTCACATTTTTAATTATGCTTTTAAGAACCTATACGTATAAGTTACGCTTATTTTAGAGTTTTTGTTTATATCACATTAGATTTCAATAATAGTAGATAAATAGAGATTTTAAAATGAAAATATATTATAAATATAGGCTTTTAAGCTTATGGTTAAAAATTTAAATTTTATTTACAAAAAAAAGGAAAAAAGTACACAAATATAAATCCTTCCTTGTGTATCTTTTTTATTAAAATCTATATTAAAAATTCCGTTTCAAACAACTAACACATAATTTATTCCAATGCACCCTGTTAAAGGGTCTTTCCACGAAATGAACCACCAAAACTTAGCGTGCGCCTATGGAGACTTCGTCGGACAAGTCAAGGGGAATTGTCCGTTTATTATATATAAATATATATATAGGTCCAGACAATGTATGTTTAGACTGTGGAAAGGTACTAAAAAATCATAAATCATTGACAAGGACGGCACTGACCACTAAATGAAAATTTAAAATCTTCAAAATTACCAACTTTAAAATTTTTGAAGAGAAAAAAATTATCTGTTTTATTCATCATACATCAAAATATTCCACTGAATAACAAATAAAACTTTAAAAATCTTTCAACACTTTAAAACAAATTGTATTTAAACAACTTATTATGTTCCTCACTTTAAGGTTTACTAGTGTAAAAAAGAAACAATACTGTTTTATCTTAACCGAGTACATTATGTGAAGTTAATTTTAATAACCTTTAGATAAAATAATGCAGATAAGAGAACCAAATCATAAAAAAATTAAAATTTTAAAATAAATCAATATACAAAGCTAGATCAATATAGAAAATTTTAACAATCAATTCTATCAATCGTCTAGTCATTTTTGGCTATTAATATCAAATATCCACATCCTTTTCAAAATGAAATAACAAATATCATACCATTTCGAGATAATCTGGTTTTAAAACCCCAACCCAAAAATTAACTTTCCCTTTAATTAAAAAAAAAAAATTTCCCTTTTTTAAAACCACTAACATTTAAATTTTAAATCCAAAAACGTTTCCTTTTAAGGGCCCTTTCCATGACATGAACCCCCAAAAATTTTTAGCGTACGCCTGGGGAGATTTCCATCCTCAAGTCAAGGGGAAATGTCGGTTATGTATATATATATATCTTTTCAGACAACATAGATAGACGTGGAAAGATCGGAAAAATCATAAACCACTATATGGAGGGGCATTCACCAAATATTCTTCCCCTCCTGATTGCCTGTCCAGAAAAAAAATTTCCCCAAATTTTTTAAAATTTTTTTTATGCGGAGAAACAAAAAAAACCTTACATACATATAAAAATTAGTCCCAATGGTTTAAAAATATTCGCCCCTGTTTTTTGAATACTCTCTTTTTCCACATCTCCATCAACCTATCGTTAATGGAATCCAACATACAGATTTTCCTAAAATGAACATAACTTATAAATACATGCATAATTAAAAACCCAAACCCTTTTTTTTTTATAAAACCGCATAAATGAAAGGTTATTCCTTTTGTATTTTTCTCTTACAAATTAAAGTATTATCACATATAAAATAAAAACAACAACAAAAATTAATAAAAATAATAATTTTTTTTATTTATTTTATATGTAAAAATTATATAATAAGAATATCCCACAAAAAGATATTTTTTTAAATTTAAAATTTCTATTTTACAAAATTTTTAGTTTTTAACCTCATTTACTACTAGAGACAACAAAATAATTTTTATTTGTTCCATACAGTGGGGATTTTTCTTTAAAAGCACCCCAATAATATTAAAAAACAATATTTTTAACTTTAAAATAATAAACAATAAATTTAATCTTATAATATATTTTCATTGGTTGCAATAAATATGGGGGTAAATATTTTATCAAATTTAGGGTTTATCTTAAAAAATTTTGGGGGGAAAGGGTTTACATTCATACAATTTTGCAAAAAAAGGGCTAACTTTTTTAATTATTTTTTCTAAGAATTGTGATTATAATTTATACCTATTTTGGGGCCTCTGTCTAAAACCCATGTCAGATTCCAATAAAAGAAAATGAATGTAATTTTAAAAAATGAAGATTTTTTATAAATATGGAAATTTAAAACCCTTGGGGTTTAAAAAAATTTCCCATATTTTTTTTTACAAAAAAAAAAAAAAATTTTAATCCTTCCTTGTTTTTTTTTTTTAATCTAATAATCTAAATTAAAAATTTTTTTTTTAAACCACTAAACACGAAAATTTAAATTTCCCAATCCCAAAACCTATTAAAGGCTCTTTCCAAAAGGGTTTAAAACTCGCAACAAACTTTTTCGTTTAAAATTACTTAGCAAAAAATTTTAATGGCTCCAGGCCCCGTAGAAAATTCAAATTTAAAAGGAAACCTTGAGAATACAAAATCTCCTATATCTCCTTCTAAGATAGACACGTTGATGATGTAGCATGTTCCATTTGGAAATTCACCCTTCTTATTGTTTTCCCGCATGACATTTTAGTTTTCTCCTATAATAAAACTAAAAAAATCCGGGATTTCCAACCCGCCATGTGTTCCAATTGAGGAGAGACACGCTGAGGGCCTAAACTTATCCGGGAAAAAGTCTCTTAATACCCTTTCATTAAGCCTATAAAAACCTAGGTTTTTTTGATCAACCCCAAAAACACCCCCAAAAAATTTTTTTTAATGCCCTTTCCCAAGCCTAAATTGTCTTTTGGATTTTCCCCATCCTAATCCTTAGCTGGGGGGGTATTTTGATCCTAAGTTTTTTTAAAGGGGAATATTTGAGCTCCATGAAACCGATAAAAAAAGCCATCAAATTTTGGGGAAAGAGGATACTTTTTTTTTTTTTTTTTTTATAGTGACTTAGTTTTTTTTTCTAAATTAAATGTATAGTCACATACTTCCGTCCTTCTTTTTTGACGAAAAGGACCGAACACCCTAAGGGACATATTGGGGCTGATGAAAAACCCTTTTTCTTGTAGATCCTATAACTATTTCTTCAACTCTTCTAACTTTAATTGGCACCATCCTAGACATTTTGTTTTAATATTGGTATGGTACCCCCATACCAAATCAATGTTAAACTTGATCTCCAAAGCTTAGGGTAAACTAGGGGAAAATCTTATGGAAAGACATTTAGAAATTCCTTTAAATACTGACACGATCTCCAATTTCATTGCTTTAACTAGTCTGAAATGTCATAGTAGTGAACATAACTTTCCCCCAAAAAACTTTATATTGGGAAAATTTTTTTTGGTCTCTAATACTTCCAAAATAAACTCAAAGGAATCTTTCCTAGGTGTGTTGAAGTGTACCACCATGGGGATGTGCTTAAGAACCCGAATCACAAGCACACAAAAACAAATAAATTTAAACAATCACACAAATTAGACCCCAAAATGGTGTGATGAAAAAAAATAAAGACAAAATTCCCCCAAATTTTTACATGAAACCCAAAATTTTAAAAAAACTATTAGAAAAATTTCCCAAAACCAATCAATTACAAAGGAACAATGCAATTCCAATATTTACAATTGGCTTGTTTTAAACCTAGCAAACATGAACCCTAATTTTTACATGAAAAGAACACATAAAAAAGATCAACCAATTTCACTAGAAATTACACACTAGCAATAATAGGGTGCAACTTAGAAAATCGGAAAAAAACCCCACAAGAAGTCAAGCCAAACCGTCACAATTTCCAAAGCGAAATTGATAAGATAGATGTTACCCAAGGGGAAAGACCCCCCGGGGCCCGGTTTGTTCACCCTTTGGACCCCCGGGGACCGTTTAAGCAAGCAAAAAAAAAACCCACAATTGACCCAAATGGTTTTTTAAAATTCCCCAAACCCCTTGTAAAAATTGAAAATTTCAACTACTCCAATATAAAGACAAAAAATTTAAATTATTTAAATAAGACAACAAAAAAATAATCTAGGCCATGAAACCAAATTTTGGGTTTTCCCCCAAAAAAAGGAACCAAAGGTTTGTTTCCCCATAAAAAAAAGTTCCCAAAAAATTGATGAACTTGACAAAAGTATATATAAAAAATTAACCCAAGTAGGAAACCCGGGTTGTTTGAGGAATATCTACCACACCCAAAAGGGGGGTTTGGTAGTTACCCCCTAAAGTTTTTTGTTTCCCACCTGCAAAAATAAAAATCGTTTTTAAAAAGTTGGGGGTTTTTACAAGACGAAAGAAAACCCATACTTAACCATAATAAAATATAATAAATTAATATGTAAAAATTAACTAGGGAACCCAAAATATCCCCCCAATTTGGGCTGTAATCTTTAGAGAATCAATACCCCTACCAAATTGTAAAATAGGGTATCACAATTTAAAAAAAAAAAAAAATCTAGGTCTAAATAAGGGGGTAAAAAATCAAACCTTTGAAGTAAAATTGATCAATTTTTAAATTCCTCGATAATTTAAGTTTGGGACCCAATAACTTTCTATCCTATACAAAATTCTTCAAATCGAATATGGAACACTCAACACTTGCATCCAAAATCGTTCCCAGTTTTAAAATTTTATTCTAGTAAAAGGAAATTTTTGGAGTGTAAGCAACCATGCTTATTAAAATCATCCTTATACCAAACCATAAGTAATAAAAAAAAATTTTTCAAACATTTAAAAAGTGATGCATATACAACCAAATAAAATGCAATAATACATATGATTATCAAAAAACTATTACAACCGAATTTGCACTCCCCAAATACAAAGGGTTTTGGGGGGATTTTATAGCACCACCCCGTGTTCGATGCCATCCAATGTCATGAAGGTTTTTTTTAGTGTAACTTCAAAACCCCTTTTTTAAAAATAATGTGCCATAGGAGAAGGATCTCTTCGCTGAAAAAACCCTTTTTAAAAACCCCAAAAAGAAGTGTTCTGTCTGGGGAAAACATAGTTCTAGATGCACCAACACTAAATGGAAAAAGTAGACTTAAACTCCATCAATACCAATAATCTTCCAACCAATTATTTCGTTGATGAAAGAGTGGGACCCTAACTAAAATTAAACCTTTCCAACCACAATGTAAAAAAGGTGGAAAATTTATAATGAAATTTTTCAATGCAGGGTTTTTTTTTAAATTTTTTGGGGTTTTTATATTCTTGAAGTATTTTGTAAGGTGAAAAAAACCTATACATTTGACACATAAAAAGGGATGCAATGCAAAGTGACAAAAAGTAAAACTAATAAATAAGTGTTTTAAAAAAAAATTAAAAAAAAATTTATAGAAAAAAAAATTTAATTCATAAACTATCTAATGGGGGAAAAATGCTAAAAGAAGGTCTTGCATTTGTGCATTTCTTTTTCCCCAAAAAAGGACTTTGATTTTTTCGACCATTGCTTTTAAGAGCCTATAATTTAAAATACTCTCATTTCAAAGTGTCCATCAATTTGTCGTTAATGGAAAAGACTTGTTATAAACCCAAGGGCTTTAAAATGAGCATAATTTTTAAAAAAATAATTTTTTAAATGCAGGTTTTTAAAAAACTAGAACCCTTTTTTTTAAAACGATAAATGTAAAAAATCATTCCTTTGTATATTTTCTTTTTTTTCTATTTATTAAAAATATCAAATATAAAATAATAATTATAATTTATTTATTAATTTTATATATAACATTATATAATAAGTGCATAAACTTATAATAACAATTTTTTTAAATTAAATTTTATTTCATATAATTTTTTTTTTTTTCCCCAAACCCCATTAAAACATTCTTTAAAAACAAAAAAAATAATATTAATTTTTTTCCGCACTACATGGATTGTGCTTTAAAGCACGTGCAATATTAAATTTAAAAAAAAAATAGTTTAAATTTTAAAATTATCATAATCAAAATCTTTTTTAATATTTTTTCATTAGTTTCTAAAATATAGTGTAAAATTATTATCTAATTATGGTTTTTTAAACAAATATTTGTATAGTTTTACAAAACTGGGCTCACGTTTTTAATTATGCTTTTAAAAAATTTACGTATAAGTTACGCTTTTTTTAGAGGTTTTTGCTTATATCATGGGCAGATTCAAAAAATAGAAAATGGGCGAAAAATTTTAAAAAAAAAGATATTATAAAAATAGGCCCCTTTTTAAACTTTTAGTTTTAAAAAATTTTTAAAATTTTTTTTAAAAAAAAAAGGAAAAAAGTACACAAATATAAACCTTCCTTGTGTATCTTTTTTTTTTTATTTTAAACTAAATTAAAAAATTCCCTTTTTAAAAAAAATAACCCCCTAATTTATTCCAATGCCACCCTGTTAAAGGGTCTTTTCCGCGAAAGGCACCACTAAAACTTAGCGTGCGCCTAAAGGGGACTTTGTCGGACAAGTCAAGGGGGAAAAGGGCCGTTTATGGTAAATATATATATAGGTCCAACAATGCATGTTAGACTGTGGAAAGGGGACAAAAAAAACGTAAGTCACTGACACGGATGGCACTGACCAAAAAAAAAGAAAATTTAAAAAACTTCAAATTACCACCCTTTAAAATTTTTTAAAAAGAAAAAAATTAACTTTTTATTGCTTCATAAAACAAAAAAAATTTAAATTAATTTCAAATAAAACTTTTTAAAAAACTTTTAAACTTTTTTCATCCAAAATGTATTTTAAAAAAACTTATTATGTTTTTTTCCCCATCTTATAAGGTTTCCCTAGTGGTATATAGAAAAAAAAAACAATTTTTTTAAAAATTTAAATTTGGGTATCATTATGTCAAATTAAATTTTTTAAAAAACCCCCCAGATAAAAAAATTACAGATAAGAGAACCAAATCATAAAAAATAAAAATTTTAAAATAAATCTACATCAAAGCTAAATGAATAATAGAAATTTTTAAAACAATTCTATAAAAAGGCTATTTCCATTTGGGGCTATTAAATCAAATATCCACATCCTTTTCAAAACGGAAACAACTAAATATCATACCATTTTCGAGTAACTGGATTTACTCCAATCCTTTTAACTAAAATTTAAATTTAAAAAATTTAAAAAATTTTCCTTTTTTAAACCACTGACACTAGGGAGACTTCATCCTCAAGTAAAGGGGAAATGTGGGTTTATATATTTTATATAAAATTTTATATATAAAAATTTTATTAAAAAACCCCGGTTTAAACAACGAAATATAAAACCGTGGAAAGGTGCTAAAAAAAATCATAAATCACTGAAAAGGGGGAAATTTCCCCCAATTTTATAATTTTTTATGTGGAAAAAACACAAACCCTTTTTTTTAAAATATGTATAAATTTTAATCCTTCTAAAACGTTGTTTGAAGCTTGTAACATACGTCAATAAAATTTAATTATTTTGAATTTAAGATAATTGAATAGATAAAGAGAAAAACTAATTATTCTACAAAAGAAAGGGCCCGAAACTTGAGAAAGGGATGTGTTCCCATTGAGGGTTTACTTTTGCCTTAAACCTATTGATGATTTTTATACTCAGTAGGTTGAGTTTCCCTGTCCCAAAAAAAAATTCCAATTAAAGGTAACCTTGAGATTGCAAAATCTCCTAAACCTCCTTCAAAGATAAGAAAACGGGTGATGCCCCATGTCCCACAGGGAAATTGACCCATTCATATTGTCTTCGAAATAATTTTTCCCAATTTTCCCTCCTTTGGAATGATTTTGGTTTTTTCCCTTTCCCCCCAAACCCCAAAAAAACCATGAATAATGCTGACAGGAGCCCCAAAAATGGTGTTTTTTTTTTAACCTTAAACAATGATTTCTAGTGATTAGGGGTTTGCAAAAACTTCAACATAAGAATCCATGTGGTTTTTGTTTGGTTTTTTTTGGTTTGGTTTTAAAAAAGGGTTTCTAGTGTACGAATTTGTGTCCAAAAAGGGACCCTTTAAATTATTTTTTATTTGGCCAGCCCAAACATTAACCAATGTATCAACAAACTTAAAATTTTAAATTAGCTTCTTGTCTCTCCATTATTTTTTAGGGTAAAAAGCGTGGGAAAAATCTTTAGTTAAAACTTATGAGAACTCATTTCATTTTAAATTTTAATTAGGGGGCATATTTCATGACTAAAATTTAGAAATGACAATAGATAAAACCCAAGTTTAAAGTCTTTAGTTTTCTTAGTGAATGTAGATTTTGGGAAAGCTTGTTTAACATATTAAAAAATAGATTCATTTTCCCTACGTAAAAAGTGTTTTTTATAGGGGAAACTTTTGAAAGATTAACTTAAACAAAATTTAAAGTAAATAAAGTCCTTCCTCATCTTTTCCCCCTCGACATCCCTATTTCCCTATCCCTTCCTTTTTTCCTTCCCGCTCTTTCCCCACCTTTTTTCCTTTTTTCCCGTCCCCTTTCTCTTTTCTTTTTTTTTTTCTTTCTCGACTACCCCCCTTGTCCCTTTTTTTCCCTTTTGAAGACCAAAAACAAAAAGGTTTCCCAAATGAGAGCTTTAGTAGACGTCTTCCCCTTCCCATTTTCTTTGGGGTAGGGGAGAAGAAAGCAACAAAAACATCCCAAATGAGGAAAAGAAAGATGGATACCAAAATCATGTGATGAGATCCATGAGGGAGCCAAGCCCCGAAGATGGAATGTTTGGGTCCTCTTTAAGTGCCACCTGGACCGATCATAAGAAATCGAGTGAAACGATTCAAGGGAAACACTTAACGGTTTTTATAAATGATGTCTAAGAACCGGAAAGGGTTTTGGGGTAATCATGAATTGGAAAGGATTGGAACAACCATGGAATGCCCTTGCTCTTGTATAATCATAATGGGTACGGGTTGAAGAGGGCGTTTCTTTTCAAGGCACACCGGTAGGGGTTTTTAAGGGTTTTCACAAATCATACATGGCTTTTTATATGGCTAAAAGGCACGACCGGTATGGTGTCAAAAAAAAACCCTAGAAAGATTTAAAAAACGTCTAAAGTACACGGGGCCCTGTTTATCCTAATGCCGGCTCCAAGGCTGCCGGCCTTCATGTCATTGTTTTTTTTTTTTTTAAAGCAACTTATTGAAGTGATGTCATTTTGGGGGTTTTTTGTTACGAATTGTAAAACCCTTTAAAAAAAGCTCCTAGGGTTTAGAACAAATTTTGAATATAGAACATACAACATTGAAGTTTTAAAAAAAAAACTTTTGGGGAAAAATTTCCCCTCTTGGTTCTTTAAAAAAACAAATCTAGAACTTAAACAGATTTTTAAATTTCCCGGGGGGTTCATCTCAACTTATCAATCAGTCCTTCATCCCCATTATGGCATCTTCAATTATAAACCCAAAGGGTTTTTGCTCGCTTATAGACAACGGGGTTTCGGTTTTTTCCCCTTTAGTGTGTTTGGCATCTTTGGTAGCGAATTTCAAACGTATTGGTATTGGGTTTCGTTACACTTGGCGTGGTTTATATCAAATTAGGAAACCGAGCAAACCGATTTCGTATCAAATATGGGATCAGAGCCCCTTTGGTTTGTTTAAAATCAGTTCGGTTTGAGGAAGGGAAAAATCAAAACCCTAACTCCAATCGTTCATATCAATTTTTCGAAATTTAAATTTTTAGTGTTTTAAATTTTTTTTTGAAAAAATGTAGTACCAAATATTCAATTTTGTTACAAAAAAAAAAAAAGGGAAAAATCATGACAAAAAAAAAAAAAAAAGTGATCAAGAGCAACAAACCCAAAAGGGAACAAAAAAAAAGTTCGGAAAGAAAAAAAAGGAAAATTACGAGGGCCCTAGAGTTTTTTTTGAATTCTACAGAAGGGGAAATTGGGGTATTTGGGTTAGTTCCAAAGAATTGAGAAGAGGAATTGGCGAGTTGATTTTCATCATTGTTTGTGAAATACACGAGTGACTGTGGATATCTTTATTTGAGCGAAACACGTAAGGGAGTATATCATGAGGTTTAATCATATATAAATTTGTTTTTATTTCAATCTTCTCTGTAGGAACTATTTTCGAGACAACATTCTCCTGAAAGTGAAAAGGGGAAAGGGTTTTTGAGGGCTGGGTTTAAGGTTTGAGGAAATTGGGGGGTGAGATAAGAAAAATTTTTTTGGGGGGGGGAAAAGGGAACAGATTCATGAGACGGTAGAGCAGAGATTAGGGGCAATCAAAAAACCCGTCTTCCAAGAGCGAAGAGGGAGAGTTGTTCTGGGGGAGTACAAAGGGGTGGAAAAGAAATGCGGATGATAATTTGATGAACCTTCTGTCGGGAGTTATAGAGGATATAGGGCGGAATAGGGGAACTAGGGTTTGGGGGAAAAATAGAGGAGATAGGAATAGAGAGGAAAATAAAATTGAGTACAAAAAAGATGAAGATTTTTCCCTTTTCCCAAAAGGGAAGAATGATCCTAAGGCGTACTTAGAGTGGGAGAAGAAGGTAGAGATGGGTTTGAGTCACAACTATAAATGGAAGAAAGAAAGTGAAAATTGCTGCCATTGAATTTTCCCGGGTTATGCTATAGTGTGGGGGGGATCAAAATAATGTTGAAAGAAGGATGGGGAACCCCCTATTGAGTTGTGGGAAGAGAAAGAAGTGGGTTTATGAAGAAGCAGTTTGTGCCTGCTATTACAAACGTGAATTGCACAACAAATTTTCAAACTCTTAAGCAGGGAAGCCGAATTTTGGATGATTAAATTTTAAGGGGAAAGGAAGTTACGATGATCAAAGGGGGGAATGTTTGGGGGGGATAAGAGGCCCAAACATGGCTAGGTTTCTTGCTGGATTGAAAAGAAATTCAAAATGTCGAAGAATTGTAGCATTTATGTAAATTGGAAGATATGGTTCATAGGCTATAAAGGTTTAGAACCAACACAGAAGGAAAGGTATTTTTAATGCACGGTTTTTTAACAGGGTATTTTTTCATCCACCCGGGAAAACTAACCAATTGGGAAAAGGGAAGAAAAAACCTTTAAACCCCAAAAAACCGAAAGGAGAGCAGAGGCAAGCGGGTTCTACTCCTGGTAACCAAGGTAAACCCATTCTTCTCCCCCTAGAAATCGTGACATTAGAAAGTTTTAAATGTCAAGGTAGAGGCCATATTGCTAGTCAATGTCCAAATAGGGGGTGTGATGATTCTGCGTGAAGAGGGGAGTATGGATTGAGGGGGATAGTGAAGAGGATGAAAAATGTCGTCATTAGAGGACGCTAGTGATGATGAGGAGCCTACAATGGGGGGGTTAGTGGGAGTAGTGAAGGAGCTTTGAATGTGGGAGGTCAAGGAAGAAGGAAAGGGGGTGCAAAGAGAGAATATCTTTCATACTAGATGTTATCTAAAGGGGATCATATTTTTAGTTTGATCATTGATGGAGGAAGTTGCACCCAAAGTGGTGAGTAATTTATAGGCAGGTCGATGGATTAATGGAGAAGGGGTACGTGAGAGAAAGCATGAGTCCATGTGCGGTGCTTGTGATTTTGGTGCCTAAGAAGGATGGGTCATGGAGAATGTGTGTTGACTGCCACGCCATCAACAACATCACGGTAAAGTATCGTCAATCCGATTTTCCCCGCTTAGATGACATGTTAGATGAGTTACATGGGTCTAGTGTCTTTTCCAAAATTGATCTGAAAGTGGAATATCACCAAATTAGAATGAAAGAAGGTGATGAATGGAAAACCGCATTCAAAACGAAATATGGATTGTATGAGTGGTTAGTAATGCCTTTCGGTTTTAACTAACGTACCTAGTACTTTTATGAGACTTATGAACCATGTTTTGAGGACTTTTATTGGCAAATTTGTGGTTTTCTATTTTGATGATATCTTCATTTACAGCAAGAGTTTAGAAGACCATATATCTCACTTAAGGGATGCTTTAGAAGTGCTTCGAAAGGAGCAATTATATGCTAACCTCAAGAAGTGCACTTTTTGCATAGATAAACTTGTGTTTCTTGGTTTTGTTGTTAGTGCACAGGGAATACAAGTTGATGAAGAAAAGATTCGTGTGATCCAAGAATGGCCTAGTCTAACTAATGTAAGTAATGTGCAAAGTTTCCATGGACTAGCGAGCTTTTACAGGAGATTTGTGAAGGATTTCAGCACCATTGCAGCATCACTTACTAAGGTAATTAAGAAGAACGTGGGGTTCAGATGGGGAGAGCAACAAGAGAAGGCCTTTCAAATGCTTAAAAATAAGTTGACTCAGGTGCCATTACTTGCTTTACCTAACTTTGCTAAAATGTTTGAAATTGAGTGTGATGCTTCAGGATTAGGTATTGGAGCAATGCTTATGCAGGAGAGAAGACCAATTGCATTCTTTAGCGAGAAGCTAAGTGGGGCAACCTTGAACTACCCTACTTCTGACAAGGAGTTATATGCACTAGTTCGAGCACTAGAGACTTGGCAACACTATCTTTGGCCAAAAGAGTTCGTGATCCACACTGATCATGAATCCTTGAAGTACTTGAAGGGGTAACACAAGCTAAACAAAAGGCATGCTTGTTGGGTAGAGTTCATCAAAACATTTCCATATGTCATCTACTACAAGCTAGGTAAATAGAATGTCGTTGCTAATGCACTTTCTAGAAGGTATGCTCTTATCTTTTCTCTTAGTTCTAGACTGCTTGGTTTTGAGCACATTAAGGAATTGTATGCTGCTGATCGAGATTTTTGTGAGGAGTATGTGCATTGTGAGAAGAGTGGGCATGGTAAATTTTATAAACATGAAGGATTCTTGTTTAGGGAGAGTAAACTATGCATTCCAATTTGTTCTTTAAGAGAATTACTAGTGAGGGAGTCTCATGGAGGAGGTTTAATGGGACATTTTGGAGTAGCTAAAACCTTAGGGGTATTGCAGGAACACTTCTATTGGCCTCACATTGAAACGAGATGTTGAGAGGATTTGTGAGCGATGTATCACATGTAAGCAAGTAAAATCTAGAGTCCAACCTCAAGGGCTTTATTACCCATTCCCATTCCTCATGAGCCTTGGGTAGATATTTCCATGGATTTTGTGTTAGGATTACCTAGGTCTACACATGGTTGAGATTCTATAAATTTTTAGTTGTGGATAGATTTTCTAAGATGGCACATTTCATTCCTTGTCACAAAAACAGATGATGCTTGCAATATTGCTAATTTGTTCTTTAGGGAAGTTTGTGAGATTACATGGTATGCCTAGAACAATCGTATCGGATAGAGATGCTAAGTTCTTGAGGGTACTTCTAGAAGACCTTGTGGGCTGAGTTAGGAACTAAGTTATCGTTCTCTATTACTTGTCATCCACAGACTGATGGTCAAACTGAGGTAGTAAATCGAACCTTTCTACTTTGTTGAGGGCTGTCATATAAAAGAACATTAAAAGTTGGGAGGATTGTTTGCTACATGTTGAATTTGCTATAATCGTACAATGCAGTCTGCTACTAAGTTTACTC
The DNA here is from genome assembly GCA_037954665.1 of Laguncularia racemosa. Classification (NCBI taxonomy): domain Eukaryota; kingdom Viridiplantae; phylum Streptophyta; class Magnoliopsida; order Myrtales; family Combretaceae; genus Laguncularia; species Laguncularia racemosa. The sequence goes on from JBBMOL010002604.1 coordinate 18,076, forward strand.
CTTTTGAAATTGTGTATGGTTTTAATCCACTAACTCCTTTGGATTTATCACCTTTGCCTATTTCTGAGTACGTTAATCTAGATGGCAAGAAGAAAGCAGAATTTGTTAAACAGATCCATGAGAAGGCAAGGCTAAACATTGAGTGAAGAATAGAGCAGTATGTTGAAACAAGCCAACAAGGGTCGTCGATAAGCTATTTTTGAACCTGGAGACTGGGTTTGGGTTCACATGCGCAAAGAACGGTTTCCTGTGCAGCGTCGATCTAAATTACTTCCTAAAGGCGATGGACCATTTCAAATTCTTGAGCGCATCAATGATAAATGCATACAAGATAGATTTACCAGGTGAGTATCAAGTAAGTGCTACGTTTAATGTTACTAATCTAAGTCCTTTTGATGCAGGCGATGATTTGAGGAAAAATCCTTTTCAAGAGGAGGGGAATGATGAGATCCATGATGGGAGCCAAGCCAGAAGATGGAATGTGGATCCTCTTGAAGTGCCACCTGGACCCGATCATAAGAAATCAAGCGAAACGATTCAAGGAAGCACTTAACTGGTTGATAAAGTGTCCAAGAAGCCAGAAAGGATTGGAGAAATCATGAAGTTGGAAAGGATTGGAACAACTATGGGAATGCCCATGCTCTTGTACAAGTCATAATGGATACAGGTTGAAGAGGGCGTGTCTTTACAAGGCACGACCGTGTAGCAGTCTGAAGGTTACACAGAATCATACACGATTCATATACACGGCTAAAAGGCACAACCGTGTATGGTGTCAAGAAAATTCACAGAAAGATACACGTCCAGAAGTACATGGCCGTATATATCTCCAACGCCAGCTCCAAGGCCGCTGGCCTTCATGTCCACGTCACCGGCCTTCATGTCATTGTTTTGTTATTTTTACGCAACTTATTGAAGTGATGTCGTTTTGGGGCTTTATTGTTACGAATTGTAAACCCTAATATAAAGCTCCTAGGGTTTAGAACATTTAGAATATAGAACATACAACATTGAAGTTTAAAAAAAAACACTTTTGAGAGAATTCCTCTCTTGGGTCTTTAAAGAACTAATCTAGAACTTATCGGATTTTTATTTTCGTGGCGTTCATCCCGACTTATCAATCGGTCCTTCATCCCGATTGTGGCGTCTTCATATTATACCAAGGTTCTTGTCTCGCTTATAGACAACGGGTCGTGGTTTTCCACTTGAGTGTGTTTTGGCATCTTAGGTAGTGAATTTCGAACGTATTGGTATTGGGTTTCGTCATACGTTGGCGTGGTTCGTATCAGTTAGGAATCCGAGCAAACCAATTTCGTATCATCATGTAATAAGTTGTGTCCCAAGCCATGAGGGAGTGATGTATGTGTGAGGTGAAATGTCCAACCTAAGTAGAAGTGAGTAGAAAGCCATGTGGTCAGTTGTGTGTGTGTGTAGACTTGAGGAGAAGGGAAGGTTACGAAGTGCAGTTGTGTGTGTGTGTGTTTGCGTGCGTAGTATGATTGTGTGTGTATATGTGTAGGTGTGTGCATGGTGTGTGTGTGGAGTGTGTGTGTATGGTGTGTATGTGGTGTTTAGTATGTAGGAGAATACGAAATAGAAGAGGGAAAAGAATTGGGAAAAAGGACTGGAAATGAAGAAAAAGAAATGGAAAATGGAAGATGTCTAGGAGGAAGAAAAACATGGAGAATTAGAAGGAAAGATTTTAAAATATATACATACATAAATGTGGGCTAGAGAAGAGTGAAAAGAAAATGAGAAGAAGAAGTAAGAAAGTGGAGAAGTTCGAGGGGTGAAGGGAGTCTAGTGAGGAAGCAAGGAAGTTATAGGTAAGGTAGCCAAGAGGAAGAAGAGAATAAGGAGAAAGGGAGAAGAAAAGTTGGAAGATGGAGAAAGCGAGAATTGAATATGAAAAAGGGTGAGGAAAAGAGAAGAAGAGCCAAAAGATGAAGTCAAGAGGGTATTGATCTTATGTAATGTGTGTGTATGACGTTATTATAGTGGAGGTGGGCATGTGTGTATGTAAAGGATGGATGGTGTGTGTGTAGTGTGGAAGCGTGAGTGGGGATGGGGACTAGTAGATAGGATGGGAAGCCCTATTGGTGGAGATGTCAACAAAGGAGAGAAGAAACAAGGTGATACAAAACCTTTAGCAATTGCTGGCCCTACAGTTTGTCTTACAAGTAGTTCGTTGGAAAATATTAGAGACAAATTAATAAACGAAAGGTTTAAGTTGCTTCATATAAAGGAGAGGCAAATTTGGGAAATTCCAAAAAGGAGAATAATAAGGAAAAAGAGACAAGAAGGAATAGAACAGTGAAGCTAAGGAGGAAAAAGGAATTCATAAGAAAAAAAGGGGAAAGTGTGTAAAATTAAATTTGGAAAGAAAAGGTGCACTATATCGAAACAACTTAAATAGCATGATTAAGGTCAAGTTATAAAAGAAGTCTTGGAATGCATGCGTTCACAAGAAATGATTGGGTATGATAGTGTGGAAAGGCTTGAAATTGAAAGAGACTGCAGTTAATAGTATCGAGAGATCCAACGAAAAATTGCGTGGAGTACTATAGCTAATCCTTGATGCTATGTTTGGAAAAAAGGGTTTTAAATGTCAAAACACCAATGAATTAGGACTAAGACACCTAAAAGGTGAGTAGCAACCCTTTAAGTGTTCAATGTTGTGATTGATTTTGATTGTTTGTTTGGTTTTGATATTTTTTATTTTTTTATTTTATTTTGTTTTATGTGTTTTTATTTTGAATTTATTGGCCACTGAAATATATATATATATAGTATATGTACACAGGGATTATGTATTTTGTATTTTAAAGGGTGTGGATGTGTAAAATTTGTAAGTAAAATTGTGTATGATGTGCGTGAATAAACGTGTGTTTTGTAATGGGATTTTGGTTGTTTTTGTACGTATTTTTTGTGCATGGGCATATGTGGTGTATGGTAGAGGTTGTGTGTACGTAACGTTGTTAGTATGTGTGGGTAAAGTTGTAAGATATGATGTGTATATAAGGTTTTGATAATGTGTATTGATTTTTGTAGTTTTATGGAAGGGAGTTGTCTTGGAAAATATGAAATATAAGGGTTGGTTTCGTGTATGAGTGGTTTTTTGCAAATGGGAAAAAATTTTAAGGGGAAAAAAACGAATGGGTTTGATTGAGAATTTTTAATTGATTTTTTGATGCTTGTTTATGGAATGGTATCTCATAATGTCAATAGATTGTTTTATTTTCCCTTTTGTGGATTTTATTGCATTTTATACTATTGCACCAAATTGGTAATTAAAGGACAAAACATAATTTTAAAAGGGGAAAGCATTGACGAGACTTGCAAAAATTTTTAACCCATAAATATACTTGGGGATTCAAAAATAAACATGGATTACGAACCACCCTGTATGAATGAGGGATTTGGGATGTTAACGCCTTTTTCAGTTCCCAGTCCAGTATTTTCCTAAAGGGTGTTGCTTGGGGATGGTTATGGGAGCGCTCAGTGTAGAACCTTTAGCATCATAAAATTTAAAATAAAGATATTAAAATACTAAAGAATAAATAATTAAATTTGGGAAAAAAAAACTGGGGATTGTGGGGCTCGGGAAACCCCAAAAACCCAAAGGCAAAGGGGGCGTAAACCCCCGACTTTACGTCGGTTACCCGAAAAAACCCCGCAAGAGCGCATTCAAAAATGTTGTTCTGCTACATATAATTTAAAACTTGATTTAAATTGCCTGGCATGAGTATATTCGAGATTGCACTCCATTCACTGAGCCTAGAGTACTTACCCCCTTTACAGACTATTTTGTGTAAATACATAAAAAAATTAGGACGAATAAGATTGAAGTATCAAAAGTTTTTGGAAGGGAAGAAAAAAGTAAGAAATTGATTTTTAACTTTCTAGATAAAAATTTATTTTTTGGGCCTTTTATTAAGATTTTAAATTGTAAAACCTAAGCTTTAAATTTCCTTTTACGGTTGTAGGGAATCGACTCTTATATCTTGGGTTTATTGTGGGGCATAAAAATCCAAGTTATATTTTTTTTTTAATGAAATTTATGTACATGATTGTCGTAAATTTAATTAATTATTTGAGTTTACGATCTTTTGACTTGAAGATGATTTTCATTAACAGGTGACACTACCATGGGAGCTTTTAGTAGGAACTTTTAGGCCCAAAATTGGGGGTTACAAAGGTACTTGTTTTTTATAGTGATTGGTTTAATTTTTTATAGTCAATGCACGGCTCAATTTCTATCCTTCTTCTTAACAAAAAGGACTAAACACCCCAAGGAATAACTCGTCTTATGAAACCTTTATTTGTAGACCGTGTAAGCGTTTTTTTAGTCTTCCAAACTCAATTGGCACCGTCTTTGGACAAAGGTTTTTATATTTTTGGGACCCTGTCTGAACAATGCAAACTTGATCTCCCTTTTCTAGGGGGGTTGGTCCCAATTAGATTAATCAAGAGGGGGTGGTGAATTTTTAATTTCTTCAAATTTTTTAAATTTTTTCAAACATCCAAACCTTTACTAACAAAATGACGTGAGCAACAAAAAAAAAAAATAATAATGGCAAAAAAATAAAATAATAGAGAAAAAAAAAGCTTAGAGATTTAAGGGTTTTCCCCCTCGAGGTCAGTCCTCTCTTCCGGGTCCACGCAAGGGTCCCCCGGGTTTTCTTTATCGGGTTTTGTTTCACTAATTAATCAAATCGA
>JBBMOL010002605.1:0-22787 GCA_037954665.1 Laguncularia racemosa
TTACCATGATATTAACTACTTGTGACTTCTAAATTCCTGTATGCTTACTATTGCCTACTAGTTTGCATTCGAATCAAGACATGTCACATTTTTCTCCCTCCTCATTCCTTCCTCCACTTTCCCTCATGTTAAACATAATGTTAATTAATGTAAAAAACACACAAAGTGATTCCTCCTCAATTTATGATTCATGACTTCTAATGCTTTAGCTGCCTTCTTTATTTGTGTACTCTAATCAATGTATTGATCAATGCAATAACACATTTACTAAGATGTTTGTGTACTTGTAACAGCTAAATTTGAAAATACTTATTGTTTCCTACTATCTTTGGATTATGAATTAAAACATGTTAGATTTTTCTCCCCTTCTCATTCATTCCTTCCACTTTCCCTCATCTCAAATATAATGTTAATCAATGCAAAAACACATGGACTAGCTGATTGCTCCTCAAGTTATGATTCATGAATCCAATGCTTTGAGCTACCTTCATATATGTGTACTCTAATCAATGTATTGATCAATGCAAAAACACATTTTCCAAAGAGATTTCTCCATTTGTGACTTTTTTTATTCCAATATGCTTATTGTTGCATACTATCTTTGCATTATAAATCAAGGCATGCCACATTTTTCTTCCTTCCTCATTCCTTCCCTCTACTTTCCCTCATCTTAAAACATAATGTTAATCATTGCCAAAGCACACAAACCGATGATTTCTCCTCAATTTATGATTCACAACTTCTAATGCTTTTAGCTACCTTCATTATATGTGTACTCTAATTAATGTATTGATCAATGCAAAAACACATTTACCAAGAGATTCCTCCATTTGTGACTTTTCAGTTCCAATATGCTTATTGTTGCATACTATCTTTGCATTATAAATCAAGGCATGTTCACATTTTTCTTCCTTCCTCATTCCTTCCCTCTACTTTCCCTCATCTCAAACATAATGTTAATCATTGCAAAAGCACAAAAACCGATGATTTCTCCTCAATTTATGATTCCAAATTCCAATGCTTTTAGCTACCTTATTTATATGTGTACTCTAGTGAATATATTGATTAATGCAAAAACACATTTACTAAGATATTCGTCCAGTTATGACTTCTAAATTCAATATGCTTATTGTTGCTTACTATCTCAACATTATGAATTAAGACATGTCACATTTTTCTCTCCTCCTCATTCCTTCTCTACACTTTTCCTCATCTCAAACATAACATTAGTCAATGTAAAAACGTATAAATTGAGTGATTCCTCCTCAATTTATGATTCACGAATTCAAATGCTTTTGGCTGCCTTCTTTATCTATGTATTCTTATCAATGCATTAATCAATGCAAAAACACATTTACCAGGATATTCATCCACTTATGACTTCCATCTCTACTATGGTTATTGTTGTCTACTATCTTTGTATTTTGAATGAAGACATGTCACATCGATTGTTGTCTACTATTTTTGGGGTGTTCTTTTATCTTCCTTCACAAATATATTTCCTTGCTATCCGTTCGGTTCTATGTATGTGTTTCGTTTTTTTCTTTTTCACTTTTCAATTTGGGAACTGGGGTTTGGGATTCAAGTGTACGAAATACATAAAGTGAGTATATAAGCTAAATATGAATATTTTCCGATAAAACCTTGACGACTTCCGAAAAAATTAAATACTATCTTATTACCTTTACTACTGTTGGTTTGAACACATAAATGATAAAGACGAAAAGTAGCGGTTAGGATATAGAGCTTTGTACTTAACCTCTTTGCTTTCTGATTAGTAGATAATATGATATTGGGGGAAAAAACGATTACACACGTAATGGAAAGTTTGAATTTGGAAATATTCCGAATGAAAGGCAGTGAAATTTTCCATGATAATAGTTAATCATTTCCCAATGGTTGGTTCTAGAGGGCAGGTGTGATAGTTGTTTCATCTTTCTTTCTTTCTTTTTTTTTTCTTTTATTTTTTATTTTTTATCTTTTTTAACTTTTCATTTATGGGTCACTTTGAATAGGTTATTTTTATTCATATCCTATTTGCATATTTTCTTTTACGAAATAGTTTGTATAGTCTATGTGTTATAAAGGTAAAACTAAATGTAATAAAGTTATTAAAAAGTGATTATGAAATTGACTAATAATTATGATAATATATAGTGATTGTAAGCAAATAAGAACATTAAAAGTGTACATTTACTTATTTTTATAATGAATAGTTTTGCATAAAAAGTTTTCCATTACAAAACTAAATCTTTGTCTGTGTTTTTATCTACTTATCTTGGAATGTTTTATTTTGCCATAGGAGCATACATATTTCACTTTTATTTTTATAATGTCATTTTAAGGTGTTTTGGAAGAGCTACGGAAAAAAAAAAAAAAAAAGGCCATGAGAAATTCCATCCAAGCAATGCATGAAAAATTCACATGCAATTGTTACTCATATTTCATAAATGTAACAACATTTTCAATGCATAATGGATTAAATTAAAGATAAGGATACAAGTTAAGACCTTGTAACTTAATAGCATAAATGCTAGTCTATAAGTTGGATAGACTAGGTTCGAATCCTTTTACCTCATTTGTAATCATTACAAAAAAAAAAAAAAGAAAAAGGGTACAAGAAAATTTATAATAAATAACTAAAGGTTACTATTTTACCTATCAACAAAGGTTTATATATTACTTCTGTTTTGCATTAGATCCAATTACATTATGATTTAAAGTGTATATAATCATTTCTTAGTGTTTATTTGATAACAAGGTATTGTTCTAGTGCACCCATTTTTCATGGGCAATGAACTAGTAGCTTCTGAGTCAAAGGACATGGGAGAAGAGATCATTGCTGGCTAACATTTGGCATTTGGCTTGTCCTGCAACAACGGGGTGTGATGACCCAAAAATAAACCCTGAAAAGGATCCAAAACTTTCCAAGATGGGTTGTAGAAGAATTTTAGTGTTTATAGCTGAGAAGGAGTTATTGAGAGATAGGGAATGGAGATACTGTGAGGCATTGAGTAAGAGTGGATGGAAAGGAGTCTTAGAGGTTATGGAGACACCAGGAGAGGACCATGTGTTTCACCTTTATGATTCCAATTCTTCTAAAGCTAAGGATATGTTGAACAGATTGGCTTCATTCATCAAAAAGCATGATTAATAGGTTTTCTTTTATGATCTATGTCAGAATCTTCTTTGTAACTTAGCAATGTTACTATTTCATGGCATATGTAGGAAAATAATATAAGGATTTTTATGTAATAGATCTAGGGAAAATTTTCAATTTGATACATTGAACAAATCGTGATAATATTTTATTATAATTTTTTTTCTTTGTATTTGTGAAGTAGGACTGGGTCAATGCATGTAACGTGCATGTTGTTGCACTTTTACGCTTCACATGATAGGGATGTGCATAAGAGAGAATTTATGCCAAAGCAGCTACCAAAACACTCACTAAACACTTAAAAAATTTTCTAATTATTTTAGCTACGAAAAGTTTGGTAAATACTTTAAAAATTTCTAATTATTTATATTTTGTCCAAACAATTTCAATTCAACCTAGTGGGAAAATGTATAAGTAGCATATAGAGGGTTCGATTATAGGTTTTGGTCTCTCACTTTTCTTTTTCATTAATCGCGCCCTACCCTCATCAATCCTAACTTCATTTTTGCTGTTTTGCTTAACTTTCCTCTCTCCATGATCTTCTAATTCCACATCTTTCACTTGATCTTACTCATTCATGACACTTTTGGGAATAAATTGCTCAAAATCAATTTCATCTTCTTTACGATCATTCCTTCTTATATTGTGTGACTCACCACTCCTGATTTTTAACTACTACGTGTAAAGCTATGGCTTTATGAAAGCCGTAACTAAATACAAAACACATAAAATGCAGCGGAATTAGGAAAATCACTAACCTCTTGCCATTGCTTAATACGGAGAGGAACAAAACGTCAACCCCCGGAACCTTCAAGATCTTCAGAGCACTCAAAAAAATCTCACAAGATGGTAATGTGTTTTTAATAGAATTTTCGTGCTCTGGGACCTTGAATCCATTAGCTATTTATAGAGAAACTTTCCATCAAGTTTCCTAAAATCATGCTAATGGGTTAATGGGTTAGTGGGTAATGTGGTTGATTAGGATTAAGTGGTTAGTGGGAACATGGGAGTTGCAGTTAATGAAGTTGTGGTTTGTGGTTCCTGAAAATAGACCACCATACTTCCACTATTCCAACACTTTAGCCTTTATGATACTTTTAGGTTTTACCTTGATCTTGTTAATTGAAGTCCCTTATGTCTATCCACCATGCTATAGAATCATTAAATGAACCATTTAGGTAGCTAGTTACTCTATCACTTTGTCAAATTGATTATTTCCTTACAAGTAAACTACTTGTTGCTTACAATATGATATTGGCAGTCATGGTCCAGCTTTGAGTCTAAGTCCCTAATTTTTCCAACAAGAATTTTGAATGTTCCATGAGAAATTGGGTGATTTCTGTATTCGAGGTTGTTTTTCATTGGAATAAGAGTTAGACATGCGAAGGAATGGATGTCAGTACTAAACATAGCTAACCACTTAGTCAAATGGAAGTAAATTTATATTTTTCAAGTTGATAAAGGTAGGAATAACTCTCAAGGATATGACTCACTTAAAGAATTGAGCTACAATGCTCTCAATTGATATGATGTCTGAATCAAGATTGTTTGATTGATGTGCTTAAAAAAGGCCAAAAGCATATACACACAACAATTGATACAACCACAATCAAATCCGGACAACAATCACTACAAGTGGCATAAACCCCTTAACCCTTTTGAATCCAATTGTAAATCAATTAATCTTAACACCAAAAGATGATGTGCTTAAATGGATTAAGTACACAACACAAGATTAAATGGAAATCCAATGATCGGGAATGCTCAAATGGTGTGAACCTTTTATGCAAAGCTTCCACGCAAAAATAGCAATTCCACTAGAATTGAGTAATTCAAAATGATAATACAATTTAGGATCTAATGTCAATAAATTGCAAGCAATCCAATGATAAAATTGATCTTATAAATGGCTTGAAATCAAGAACCAATAGAACACAATCCAAATCAAAACTAGATATTACACATTAGCATGAAATGGAATTCAACTAAAGAAATGATATGACTCATAAATCCTTAAGTTGCTACTCGCTACAATCCTTGAATAATTGATAAGGTCTTATGAAAAATTTGAGTATGAACCTTAATTCTCACAAAAAAATAGGCAACAATTTTGTTTTCTCTCAACTTACTACATAAACCCTACTTAAGCATGTATTTATACTTAATTTACTTAGGGTTAAAATGACTAAACAATTACATCTATGCCACTAAAGGGTGGTTGGTCCTAAGTCCACAATTACAACCAAATAAAATGTTCCAAAACGCTTACAAAATAAATGGTTCAAAGAAAAATAGCAAATACAAAAATAGTCTTCACAAGCCTACTCTTCAATGGAATTCATCGGTTCAGCTCATCTTTGGCTTAGGTCAGTCCATGAATAACCCACAAGTTAAGTCTTAGTGAGTTTGTCCATCGCCTTTTAAAGCTCGATAAGTGTGCCTACTGGAATGCACAACACATAAGTAATAGAAAAGATGTTAGTATATAAATAATTCTAAGGTCAATTTGTTCAAAAAGAACTCTCATTGCCAAGATTTGAAATCCTTTAGTTCTTGCCCTAATGATAGGTCTTGTAGAATTTTGATTCCTATCATGATGTTCACCATAATCTATAGATTAATAAGAATAAGGATATGAAGGGTATGAACTCAATGAAGGGTTCATTGAAAAGTGTTTTAGTTTTTTTTTTTTTAATATAAGAAACAAACACTTTTTATTCGGTTAGTTTGAGTCATTAAGGGTGTAGTTATAATTGAAGATAAATTATAAAATGTAAAAGCTATTGAAAATATTAGGCTTCCTTTAATCGATAACTAATGGCATTAAAATGGTATGGGGTTCTTTTAAATGGGAAGGGTTTTGTTGGTACAAACTTAAACAATAGCTTTAGACTTTTGCACCATGGTGATTTCATTTGAATGGCTTGATGATGGCACTTAAATGTAATTACGTATAACTTGATTTAGTTGATTAAAGGCAACTTCTTTCCATGGATCGAGGGTTTGAACAAAGTGGTCTTGATGCCTCAAACCCATTTTATGGCACTTTGTTTGAATGCCTAGGGTTATCACTTAAATGAAGTGCCTTTAATACACATTGACAGTAGACTTCCCTCTTCTTTAATTCGTTATCTTATGTTCATATGGCTATGCCTGTAGTTCTAAATAACATTACATGATATGTGTATGTCTCTATTCAAGCTTGGTCTTCTTTTGTCATAGAGTTGAGCAAAATCTACAAATCCAAATTTGCTAACCCTTTAGCATCTTTTATTTTGTGACAAGGTATGAAATGTAACATTTTAATAAATCTGTCCACTATAGCCATTATTGAGTTTGCTGGTCTCTGAATTCACTACAAGAAGTTTTACATTTAGTAACTTTATAAATGTCACTAATTACTATATGTTTTAGAGTGGCATTTAATAAACGTCACAAAAGGTATGATGTTTGTAGCCAAAGTTAGATGTAAAAATACACAATTTGATTTGTAACATTTTCTAAAGGTAAACGTTACTAAAAAAACTATTAAAAATAAAAACCCAGCCGATGAAACTAGCCCAATGCCCATTATCAAGTTGTAAGTTTGGAGTAAGAAAAAACCCCAATCGTTGTCTCTACGTCTTTACTTTGATATGTTCTTGTGTTTCGCTTCTATTCTCTCTTGCATCTTGCCATTTTCCTTTGTTCACTCTCTCTTGTCTTGCATCTAGCCTCTATTCTTGCTCTCACGTCTTGCCTTTTCCCTCTCTCTCTCTTTACCCCCTTTCTCTCTCTTACCTCTTCGCTCTCATACCTTGAAAGCACAAACACTAACCCTAATGGAGTGGAACCAAGATACCCTTCAATTCCTCTCCTAATGCGCCCTCCACACTCTCTCCCCTTCCCCTAGCCCTCGTCACCAAGCCAATTCCCTCTCTTGCCTCTACAACTAACAAACCCAACCATGCCATTGCTATCCTCCACCTCATCGCCAAACCCTCTATCAATGATTGGATCCACTAAGCTATTGCTATCAATTTCAAAAACCACATCCTTACCCACCATCGTCTTCCTCCTCTAACACCACGATAGTGAAATCTACTTTAATCATCAACCCAAAAAAGGAACAAGTCAAAATGATAATCATCCCTCTTATGCTATCTGCTTTAACAAAGATCTAAAGCTAGCTCAATGAAGCCTTAGCCATCATAAGTAGCCATAATATCAATTGATGATATTATGCTGGTTGATTATTGAAGAAAATGGAAAGAGTTAATTTAAATTTCATATAAATGTTGACGTTAATGTTAAGAAAATTTTTGTTTACTTTACTTGGTTATTCTATAGGTTTATTCTATCCATTGCTTTTGGTTCTAGACGTGCACCCTCTACCACCTTGTTCTTGGTTGTTCATTTTTTCCTCTTCTAACACTTAGTTAGTGGATGTTTTCTTAACCATACATAATGCTCTTAGCAAAATAAAATGACTTACCCTACTGTAACTGTTTTCATGGTTTAAGGATGATGAAGATATGCTAGAGGACACCTAACAGATAGATTATCCTAAAAGACCTGATATGCCAAGTACTTTGTTTCTTAGGGTCAATACTGGATTGCTAATGTAGGAAAGCTTCCTAATTTTTCAAACTAAACCAAAGAAGGAGGATAAGGTTGCCTTGCAAGAGCTATCACAAGTGGCATTCTTTCAACTAGTAAGTTTAGGTCTTTTCTACTTTCGTATTGGGACTTTAGTTTAATGTAATATTGATCATAACTTTTCAATTATGTATCTTATCTTCATAAAGGAATTGATCTATAAAGAAAGTTATTTTGTGGCATACAATTGGTGAACTGCTAATTTTGCTACTTAATTGAAATATGGTTTTATGTAGACTAAAACATGGTCTTATGTTGTAGGTTGGTGGAGTAGCTTTAACTAATGGCATTCCTACAGTCAAGGATAGGTATTTTTCATTTATTTCTTGAGTATTTAAGTAGATTTTATGACTTTTTCTACTTCACTTAAATGAGAACATTTGAACACATCATGGACATCAATCTATAGAGGGGAAGTGGGATGCTTCATATAATCAACATGACCTTAGTATTTAGATGGTTTGCAAAGTTTTCTTGTACATGAGTTTTTTTTCCTTTCAGACGTTTCTACTTTTTTCATATAACTTTCTTTAAATTAAGAAAATATCAACAGGTGGGACATTGAGCTTCATCAAAATATTTAGATACAACAAGGTGGGACATTGAGCTTCATCAAAATATTTAGATATTCTCTCATATTAAATATAATCACCATGTAATTTAAAATTTCAGAAGTATCATTTAATCCTTTTTCCATGTGTCTTTAGTCAAGAGGCTGAAAAAGCCCCATTAGTCGCTTCTTGTCTTGGCTATTCTCTTTTGTTGGGCTAGGTTGGGATAAATTAGATTTGTTATTATATGAGAACTTTATGTTGCTCAATTATTGCTACTTTGATACTTCAACTTAATGCAGTTTGTTTCATTTTTAGGTTCAAATGGTCCAAGCACCCTATAGAGGAGGGTTTATGATTAGGCTATTAAGTCATAAGGACTTGGAAGACATAGTGACTACTGGGTTTCCAAATTTGGACTTTCTTACTAATAAGTTAATTGGTGAACTACAATATTTTTTTCTTGTTTTAAAGAAATCCTTGTCATTGTTAGAAGGAAGACATTGAAGCCTATAATTCTAACCTATAACTTATTTATCTATGCAGAAATTTTTGAAAGGAGAAATTTTGTGACTGGCTAGAATTTTGTAGGAGACCACATTGTGTCCCCTTCCTCTAGGAGATTTTCATTAAGGTAATAGTATAATGTTGTGTTAAAGCATAGCCTTTGTGTGGGTAAATGCTTTTCTATCTTTTAATTCATTTACAACTTCTAAATTTGTAAAAAGGGATCTCCTCAATGGTATAAAAGGATAATGGGTTTGGTTTTGACCTCACAAAGGATACTTTATCAACTTATGTCTATTGTTGCATATATCATGAGGTATGGTGTAAAATATTGTTACTTAATGATTTAGTTATGGTTGTACTTACTGCTTTTTGATCATTTATGCTCCTTTTGGAAAACAAAATTCATCACGCCATTTTTGAGTCCAAATTGTGGGAATTGATCCTCAAATTTTATTGTGTGCTTTTTATTTGGGAATCAAAAAATTTAAACTTTTCTTTATATCTTCCTAAGAGGAAAAAAAAAACCAAAATTTATAAGCATTAGGGAATTTGTTGCTATTGTATCTCAATTTAAAATAATTTTCTAATCTTGTGTTAAAAGAGGCAAAATTTCCCTTTAGCCTCTAAAATTTTATCATTTTCCCGTTCTTCCAAAAACAAGTTTTTTCTATAGATTTTTAGTGTTTCTTTTTCCTAGATAAAGGGAAAGGGGGGAGCTAGAAAAGAAAAAGAAAAAAAGGGTTTAAAAGGGGTTTTTAGCCATCTTCAATTAGTTAAAATAGCAGACATTGAAACATTATTGAATGTTTTCATTACTTTAAAATGATAATGAGTTAAGAAGAAGATTCTCACATTTTCTATACTTAGACATGTGTGTTTGCACTTCCAATTCATGAGAAAAATGCACACTATGGATCTCTACTTTCAAATTTAGGCAATTTAATGCCCAAAATTTTATTCCTTAGAACTTTAGTGGCTAATAGAGACACTACATCATACACTATTTCAAAGTACAGGTACTAAATTTTTTAAAAGTGAAACTTTAAGCACTAAATTGCCCAAATCTAAAAGTAGAGATGTTTTGTGTGCCTTTATCCCTCCCATTCACTTTATAAGCACGAAAAAGAACAAGTAAAAGATGCAAAATCATATTTCATCTCCTTAATTACTTTTTCCAAGTTCTGCTTTTTTCAAACCCTTTTTTTTTTCTTTATTGTGCAAAGAACTCCCAACTTTGTTTAGGCACCTAACCTCTCAACTTTATATTTTTTTTAGTTTTTCAATTTATTTTGTTGATCTTTTCTTTTGTTTAATGGGTTATTGGAATAACTTTTTCACTTGCAACTTTATTCATTTTTATTGGAAAAAAAACTATCAAGGTAACTTGAATGGGTGCAATAGTTCATTTATGTATTTTGTTTGGTAGGAAATGCAAATAGAAAACCTCATCTTTGTCAAAACTAGTTGGAACCATTAACCACTAAAAGCAATTTATAACCATAAATACTACTAATTAATAGATAAGAATTGAGTATTATAAATGCTAGAATTTAGATCAATATTGTGTAGGTAAACATTATTTTGATACCTAAATTTTTCTCAAGTATAGTGTTTATCAACATAAAAACACACAAACCAAGTGATTCCTCTACAGTCTATGACTCACGAATTCCAATGCTTTTAGCTATCATCATTATATGTGTAATCTAATCAATTAAACACACATCTACCAAGAAAATCATTTACTTGTGACTTTAAAATTCTAATATGCTTATTGTTATTTACTATTTTTTCATTTTGAATCAAGACAAGTCACATTTTTCCTCCCCTCCTTGTTCCTTCTCTCCACTTTCCTAATCTTAAACATCATGGTCAACAATTTCACCCTCATATTTATGATTCATGAATTCCAATGTGTTTAGTTGCCTTCTTTATACGTGCATTTAAACCAATATATTAATCAATGTAAAAAAATATCTACAAGAGATTCATCCACTTGTGATGTCACGCCCAAAAGGGGGTCTAGAAATTTCCACTTAAATCATCATGGCATGTGTGCACCCATTACATGATAATCATCTTACAAGCTAAAATCATAAGACTCTAAGTAAATAATTACATTTATGACTAATCATAGTACATATAATTATATAATAAAATATAATGATGGATCCTGTATCCCACGGTCAACTATGATCGTAGAGAATCGGTATCCCTTACTAACTAGTAAAATGGAATAAAATCCTAAGTTTCATAAATTCAATTTTATTTACATAGGAGTCCTAACATTCATCTAAATAATCTATCCTTCGCAATTCTTACTTTACCGTTATTGTCTTCTAAAAACTCTCGACACTTCATATTATATCGCATCCCCGAGCTTTTGTAATCTCTACCTACAAAAAGGGTCTATGGTGGGGTGAGCACACTACAACTCAATGAATGGGATGGTAATACTTTTAATGCTACACACACACAAGCAATTCCATTTAAGTTATCAAATCATATGTTGTGCATGAACAACCATATGGATGCAACATCTCATGTGGTCTTCCGTAACCGACGTGAAGTCTAAGGTTTATGCCCCCTTGACCTTGGGTTGGGGATTCTGAAGCCACCATCGGTGCTTGGGTCTTACACACATCTTCATTGCTCTTATCACTTATTTTTACTATGTCTTAGATTTAATGTTTTAGGCTAGGTGCCTCAATACACCGAGCAATTAACACCCTCAAGAGACAGGCTGGACTCGGAACCATTAAGGCGCGACAATCTCCTAATCACTTAGTTCGCACTTGGGAGAAAAAACGATCCTCTGATCACTTTCGGCACATCCTGTAGTAGTGATGGCCTTTAATCTCATGGAAATGCATGTCAAGTTTTAATTGAGTCCACTTCTTTAATTAATTGATTTGTGGTGACTAAACAATATATATAGTCACATCCAATTCCCATTCAAAGCAATGAAATAAGCTACCAAGAATTTAAAGTCTACTACTCTAAGAACAATCCATAGGGACCTAGTGAAGTCCCATAAACAATCAACTACATCTCATATTCACATTTACACAACAAGCAAAGATCATGCATTTCACATCACAAAATAAACAAGGAACCCAAACCAAGCAGATGGGAACCATCCAGCTATACATCAGGTTTTAGTTATCTTGACACCTCTGTGCCATTTGTCTTAAATGTCAAATCAACCACTCGGATTGATTTATGATTATCATTTGTGACACCTCTGTGTCATTGCACTTCTCAAGTGCTTTGTTATATACACATCTAAGAGTCAATAAGGTTGTCTTATATATCCCTTTTAAGTCCTCAATACACCTATGTATAATATATATATAT
This sequence comes from Laguncularia racemosa, assembly GCA_037954665.1. Classification (NCBI taxonomy): domain Eukaryota; kingdom Viridiplantae; phylum Streptophyta; class Magnoliopsida; order Myrtales; family Combretaceae; genus Laguncularia; species Laguncularia racemosa. The sequence goes on from JBBMOL010002605.1 coordinate 12,217, forward strand.
ATAATATATATATATATCTACACATATATATAGGTTTGTTACATAGCTTTAACTAGAGGACCATTTATTAAATATCTCCCCTCGCTTACTTAAGAAGGCAAAAAAAATAGAATTGTTAAGTTGCAAAATCAAGTTACATTATGATTTGTATAGTTATGTGCGTGAGTGTATTCTATAGATATAATAGGAAAATAAATTTACCTAAGCATATATTCATGTTTGGAAGTAAACTCTGATATGTTATACATAATGATGTTTATGTGATCTAATCCAGCTATGCATACCTACTCGGTAGCTATAGAGGAAAAAGTTAGGTTTATATATTTTGGTTTAGTTTGAAGAAACAATTTTGAATCATGGGTTAGGCTCGTAGTAATAGCACTAGTAATATGGTGTGAAGTGCTATTGTTAAGGTAATAGTATCTAACCCTCAGTCCATTCTATCCTCTACATTCTTTAAACATATTCATTTATAACCTATCTAACTACCAATTTATTTATAACTTCTTCCTTAAACTCATTTAACCCCTTTATATAACTCAAAATTAACAATAATCACATTCAATTGCAACTACAACAAGCAAATGAATTCACATACATATCATATTAACACACAACATAACATTATAGCATATCATTAAGTTTTCCACTCACTTGTTTAGGGTCATCATAGTCCTAACCAGAGTCAAGCAATTCTAGCGGGTAACCCCTTTACTTTCCTCTTGAAATCAGTGTTCTTCTACAATGCTTCCTCAACCAAACCATAGCAAGTAGCATCTCCACTTGACTTTGATAGCACCTGATACGTGTACTCTACTCGCTATGCGTTTGATGGCAAGGCGTGAAGTCTCCTCCTTAAGAAACTTTGGGCGAACAAGATTTGAAATGTTGAACACCTCTTTAACGTGATTCTGATATGGATTCTAGAGGGAACAACCTTCCTAGGAATCAATGCTTCCAACACTCAAGTTGCTGTGATCGACGTCTGCTTTCCTTGTGTAGAAGTTGAGTAATGGAACGTCTTTAACCCACCAAATATGAATTCTTTCCTCCATGTATGCAAGATATCCTTGGAAAGGACAACTAAAGGTCTTGCATTAGGGTATTTGGCCAAGAATGATCTTCCTCAACATCCTTTGAGCATTCTATTGTGAAATTCATTTCATTCCAAATATCCCCTAAGCCATCATCTTGGATGTTGCTTAAATCATTCCCTTATATACACTAACCACTCTTTATACCCCATACATCCCCATTTTCCATCTTTAAAAAACGTTATATGCCCCAACACTTTAAGGTCTCCCCAAACGCTAAAACCCACAAGATAAACACTCTCTTGTCTTTTTCTTCCACCCCTTTTCCTCCCCCCCTTTTCCTCACCCTTTTTCCCCCGCCCCTTCCCAAATTCTCATTTTCCCCTTCTTCTAACTTTTCCTCTTCCTTTTCCCCTTTATTCTCTTCCTTTTCTACTTCATATCTCCTACTCCCCCCGAACCCTACTTAAACCCTTACACCACACCATTCCATACACTAGCTCATTTCCACACACCACATTTAACACCAACGTACTTTCCCATTCATACAGATATACACTCCGCACACTCCACACACACACCAACAAAATACAACACCAATCATATATACAAATTATTTACACACATAATCGTTTTCACTTTGCAAAACCTCTTTTCTCTTTAAGTCCACCTATACAACAATCATTACTAGTGTATACATACACACATACTCCAAACAGTCTCACACTACCCACACACACATATTCACATACTCCCATACACCTCACACCCCAAAAGCACATACCTACATACACCGCAAACACTACACACACCTTCAATTTCCCATACACACATACCCGAAAACACTTCACTCCCTTCCTTTAACCCCACACACATATCGCACACCACACACCCTCCATACAATACACACCCTACCCACACTCAATACACACCACCTTATAGCTTTCCACATTCTCAAAACACACCACACAAACCCCCCATTACCCAAACACTTTCCCCCCCACCACCCTCCACCTTATACGCCTACATATATACTCGCATACATCACATGCCATCCTAAAATACCCCACATTCCCACCTCATTTAATTAAACCCCCGAACCCCACTTACACACCTTACCACACCATGTACATACACTAGCACATTCCCACACACCCCATATACCACCAACATACTCTTTTCATACAGTTTCCATCCACACACACCACGCATACACCAACACATATAACACACAATCATACTATTTCACTTATTTACATGCAACTTAGCTGCACTTTTCAATCCTCTTTTCTCCTCAAGTCCCCATACAAAAAACACAAAACACCCCTAGTGCTACATTTTCACACATACTCCACACACATCTCACACCATCGACACACGCATATGCAATTCTCCAAATACACCTCACACCACCAAATTTTGTACATACCCCCATGCGCCGCACACATTACACACACCTTCCATTCATAGGGCACAAAATACCCGATACACCACACTCAACCCCCATACCCACACACCCCAAAATTTGCATACCACACACCATCCATACACATACACACATAGTCGCCTCACTACATACCACCTCATACGCATACACACATTTATATACACCAAAAACACCAAAACCCATACAAAACCAACATTCCTGCACTCACCCACACCCCTCATACGCATACACACATACTTGGGATACATCAACACCATCCATACACATTTCATCATACTCGCATCACTACACAATGCTGAAACCCCACTTAAACACCTTACACCACCCATGCAAAATTTTTAAAAAACTTGCACTTCCAACACACCACATATACACACCCAAAACACTCTTATTCATAAGGATACCCCACTCCGTGCACACCATTTTCACACACCAACCCCATACATACACACAATCATACTATACACTTTTTTACGCATACTTAGATATACTTTGCAATCCTTTTTCTCCTCAAAGGGCCCCATACACACATACCCACCAATTGTGCTTTCAACCCCACATTTCTCCCCACATGTCTCACACTACCAACACACACATATTTCAAATACTCTACCCTTAAAACGTCACACCACTAATACGCACATAAAAAAAAATATGCCACACACACTAACACACCTTCCATACACATACACACATACTCGCATAAACACATCACCTTTTTGATAAGATCACATTATACTTATTTTTTCTTTTGGACTTATATTAAATTTATTTTAATATTATAAGAAAATATAAAGAAATGATACTTAATGGTATTTATTTGTGAAAATACAGGTTTTGAGGACCCAAAAGTAAATTACAAGTTAATTGGAGGAGTTTTTCACAAAATTTAAGAAGTGAGCGAAGGATTGCACTGAAGGCCGCCGTCCTTGGGTCCGGCCTACATTCAAAGCCGCCGGCCTTGAGCCGGCCTTGAGCCGGCCTTTAAACCGGCCTCAAAAAGAAGAAAAGCCGCCGGCCTTTAAGCCGGCCTACATTCAAGGCCGCCGGGCCTTGAGCCGGCCTTCATTACTCCCCGGATATCCATTGCGAGAATCTCTCCAAATCGTATCCTAATTAATTTGCTGACTCAAATCCTCATCAGATCACCTCATCCACCTCCTCTTTGGATCTATAAATAGACCCCTTGTGTGAACCTTGGAGCATCCCTTTTTGTTGGAGAATCCATCCTTTCTTTGGTTAAGCATCCTTTCTTTTGTTTAGAATCCTTTTGTTCTTCTTCTTTGTTTTAGCATCATTTGTCTTTCTTTTGAATCATTAGAATTTCCTTAGGTACTTTAGATTTTTCCAAAGTTTAGTTTGAAGGAAGAATGTCATTTTGTTGAAGTTTGCTTTCAATTGAAGAATTCAAGGAGTCATTTTTGAAGATTGAAGCTCTTGAAGATTATAACCATTGTTTCATTTACTTTATTTTCTTTTATGCCATTTATTAGTTGTTTAATATGAATTCCATTGCACCTCTTTATTTCAATTGTTTTTATGCAACTCATACTATAATGTTCTAAATCATCCTTGTGGGAAATTGGATGAAACTCTAGAATGTTAAAAGGATAATTGTAGCCATGTTATGTAATTAGGAATTATTAGGATTATTCATGATTGCAATTCCTTTGATTTCAATTATAATCAGTCTTTGATTATAATTGTTAGAAATCCTTTTGATACGGGAATTGATTAGGATTTGTTAGGAATTCTTAATTAGATTGATTATCAATACGGGAGTTGCGATAATTGGTTTAATTAGAGTTTATGGAGGGCGCAATGTAATGTTTCTTGTTAATTAATCACTAAGGGATTAGGGTTAATTGATTTAGGGCATTAGTTGTTTGTAGCATCGGGAGGTGTATGAACATAATTTTAATTCCTTGGTTAATTAGAGACGCGGAAGCCGACTAATTGATTTAAGGTCAACATCCCTAAAAAGGATTTTCTAAACTCACTTGAATAACCTTATAACCACTAGTTGACATAACTTGGTAGCAATTTGATTAATAAATCTAGGGTGAATTCTAATTTCCCTTGTTCATAATTGATAGATTCGTCATAAAATTTTTCTTGTTGCTTTAAGTTAAATTTTTAGATTAGACATTTCAAAACCCCTTTTTAATCACCTAGATATTGATAAGAATTGCCATAGATCTAGTACTCTATTGGTTCCTCGAGGGATCGACAACCTTACTTTTCACCACTTTATTACTTGATACGACCAGTGCACTTGCTGCAATTTACGCTCCCATTTTATATATACGTTCTGAGCGTATCAAGTTTTTGGCGCCGTTGCCGGGGAACTAATAGATATTAGATTTTGTAATTCTGTTGGTAATTTAGGCACAATTATTTTGTTATTTAATTTTTCTTATCATTGTGTGATCGTTTTCCATTCTCTTTAAGGTTCTTTTTATGCGCAAGAGTAGAAGTGCTGAACTTCTACCAATTAATCTTGAGATAGAACGCAGCTTGCGACAACTTAGAAGAGAGCAGAGAAGAAAGGAAGAAGAGAAACATGGCAGATGAGAACAACAATCAGATTCAGGGTGTTGGTAGAGCACTTCGAGAATACACGGTACCTGTTATTTCAGGTCCTGCAATTAGAAGACCAACAATTCAGGCTAATAATTTCGAGTTAAAACCAGCACTCGTTCAAATGGTTCAATCAAATCAATTTGGAGGATATCCAAATGAAAGTCCTGATGAGCATATTGCAGTATTTCTTCAATATTGTAATACAGTGAAAATGAATAATGTATCTGATGATGTAATTAGGCTACAACTTTTTTCCATTTTCACTTAGAGAAAAAGCTAGGGCTTGGTACAATTCATTGCCACAAGACTCTGTAACCACTTGGGTAGATCTCTCTTCTAAATTTTTAAGGAGATTTTTTCCACCATCTAGAACTGCTAGGTTAAGAAATGACATCACAAACTTCAGTAAGTTTAGTGGTGAATCACTTTATGAAGCATGGGAAAGATTCAAGGAGGCAATTAGAAAATGCCCCCATCATGGATTACCAGATAATCTCCTTATTGAGATATTCTATCTCAGTTTAGATGACACATTGAGATCTCTGGTAGATGCTGCTTCTGGTGGTGCATTAATGAGTAAGACATATGATGAGGCTAGTGCTTTGATAGATGAAATGGCCTCTAGTGCACATAATTGGCAACATGAAAGAGGTAAGTCTAGAGTGGCATCTGTCAATGATATGGACACCTTAACAGCTCAGATTTCTGCTCTTACCGCCCAGGTAAGTAAACTCACCTCTGCACCTTCTTTCAATGTTAATCAATTTTCTTATTGTGAGTTATGCTCAGGACAACACTCAACTCTTGAGTGCCCATCTAGAAACTTTTCCTCCTCATCCCATGGAGAGCAAGTAAATTTTGTCAACAATTTCCAAAGAGGAAATCAAGGACCCTATTCAAACACCTACAATCCAGGGTGGCGTAACCATCCAAATTTCTCATGGAGAAATGATAACAACGCACTTAAACCCCCTGGATTTCAAAAGCAAGGTCCTAATCATAATACTTCCCATCAACAATATCCTAATCATAATACCTCTTCTCAGCAAGGTCAGTCTAAAATGGAAGAACTCATGATAAGTTATATATGCAAAAGACTGACACAATGTTGCAAAATCAACAAGCCACCATTAGGAATCTTGAAAATCAGCTTAGTCAAATGTCTCAACAGTTGAGTAATAGACCATCTGGGTCTTTACCTAGCAATACTGAGCAAAATCCTATGGGTGTAAATGCTATTATGTTAAGAAGTGGTAAGGAATTGGTTGATAAGAAACTTGAGGAAGAGGAGGTTAACTTGGGGAAAGATAAAGGGAAACAAAAGGAAGAGGAGCCAAAGCAAAATTCACCAAAAGTGAAAGCATATGTTCCTCCTATTCCTTTCCCAGGAAGGCTGAAGCAACAACAATTGGATTCACAATTTGCTAAATTTTTAGAAGTCTTTAAAAAATTGCAAATTAACATTCCTTTTGCAGGGGGCACTTCAGCAGATGCCATCATATGCTAGGTTCATGAAGGATTTACTCACAAAGAAGAGGAAGATTGAAGGGAATGAACCAGTGATGCTTATAGGGGAATGTTCTATGATCTTACAAAAGAATTTATCCAATTTGCCGAGAAAACAAAGAGATCAGGGAAGTTTTACTGTTCCTTGCACTATTGGTAATTTTAATTTTGATAAAGTACTTATAGATTCTGGTGCAAGTATAAATTTAATGCCTCTGTCCATTTTCAAAAAACTAGGACTTGGAGAATGTAAGGAGACGCACGTTACCTTACAACTTGCGGATAGAAGTGTCAAGTACCCAAAGGGTATAGTGGAGAATGTCCTAGTAAAAGTGGACAAATTCATCTTTCCAGTTGACTTTATAGTCTTGGAAATGGAAGAAGATAGAGAGGTACCCATGATCTTAGGAAGACCATTCCTAGCCACAGGTCAAGCTCTAATTGATGTAGGACAAGGTAAGCTCACCCTTAGAGCACTAGATGACCAGGTAACATTTGATATGTATGATCCTGTGTTTTTGTCTAATGAGAAAGCAATGTATTCTGACATATCTGCTGAGGGTGAAATTACTAACAATGATGTGGAGGAAGATGTAGGGCAAACCACTCTTGAAGCTGTCTTGAATGAGATAGATGATTGGGGGGATGAAGATGAGCAAGAAAACAAAGGTCGTGAACAAGTACCCCAGACTGAAAATGTTGTTGCTTTTGAGAAGACAGACGACTATGAGAAGCCACCAGTGCCGACACTAATGCCTATGCAGACACTTGAACCTAATGTCTTTTCTAATCAATTGTTTGGTTATAAGTGTCTGAATTTAGGAAATCCATGGCCTCACATTAATCAAGCGCCTATGACAAAAGAATTGCAGCAGCAGATTCAAGGCCAGTTGGATGAACATAGGGAAATCCTGGGATGGTCAAGGGCAGACATCCAGCAGGTAAGTTTGTTGATATCTACCTACAAAACATTGGTGGAAGCTGAAAAGAAGGGCACCATACCATGGAAGGAAGCTTGGAATCCTAATCTGAAAACGATGGTGTTGAAGGAGTTGTTTAAACTCCTTGATGTAAGCTAACCCTGATAGTCAGGCTGATGACTATAAAACAAGCGCTTCATGGGAGGCAGCCCATGCTTAATAAGTATCTATAATAGTTTCGTTAAAAAAAAAAAAAAAAAAAAAAAAAAAAAAAACTAATTCAAGGCTGGATAAGAGCTGCCGGTGCATTCAAGACACTCCAAGGATGACAGACATTTTAGGAGGAATTTTCTTCCTGATGAACAATTTTATACCAGGGAAGTACCAGTATTTCAATTTCTGCATTGACATTCGTTTCCTTAATTTTGTGATATATTAGGAACAATGAGGACATTGTCCAATTTAAGTGTGGGGAAGGGATTATAAATGTAGAAGTATAATGATTGCACACATCATGAGCTTACAAATCCCATGCTTTATTTATGTCCTTAAGTGTTTTCAATGAAATCCTGAAATTGAATTAGATTGGTGCCCTACTCGCCAATTGTTGTGACTAGTTTACATAGTTAAAATTTAAGAGTAAAATCTCTAGAGAACGGGGTTTACCCTATGTTGAGCCTTTGAACTTGAGATTGAGTCCTTAAGTTGAAAAAAACAAGCAAGTTTACTTCAAGGAAAAAATTGGTTGGGATAAATCTCTATTGAAATTTCTTTGAGAATACCTTAACACCTAGTGAAAGAGGTAAAAGAAATATTTTACTTAGTGATCCCTTAAAAAAAAAAAAAAAAAAAAAAAAAAAAAAAAAAAAAAAGAGCCTTTACTCCAATAACTCAGGAAAGTGAGTTAAGAGTATCCAATCTTAAATGTTAGTGTGAGGAAGAGTTCGTAGGGGTCCCTTTAAAACCTGGTCACTTAGGCGATGAGCCCAGGATGTGCCGACTCAATGAACTCACAATAACGAGAAGGGCGGAAAGGCAAAAATTTAGTACCTTAATGAAAGTCAGGTTGACATGGGCGAGCTTTGGTCCCTCAGAAGAGTGAAGTCTCACTCCGCTGCCAATCAAGGCAAATAAAACATAAAAAAAAAAAAAGGGGGAGAAATTCTAGGAAAAAAATGGATACCATATGCTTTCACTCCTTGTTATCTTGTTTAGAGAAGTAAAATTGAGGGAGATGATACTTGCTAATAACCAATGAAGTTTAAATGAATGTTTTTCCTTATGGACTAAGTATTGTTTTCTATTGTTAAACACTGGGATTAAAAATCTGTTGTATTTAGATTAACTACTAAATTTTCAACTAGATATACTAGTTACAAATTTCAGTATGGTCAGAACAATGGGCACCAGAAGTTCAATGATGGATTTCCCTTGTTTAAATCAATTATTTTGCTTGAGGACAAGCAAAAGTTCAAGTGTGGGGATGTTGATAAGATCACATTATACTTATATTTTCTTTTGGACTTATATTAAATTTATTTTAATATTATAAGAAAATATAAAGAAATGATACTTAATGGTATTTATTGTGAAAATACAGGTTTTGAGGACCCAAAAGTAAATTACAAGTTAATTGGAGGAGTTTTTTCACAAAATTTAAGAAGTGAGCGAAGGATTGCACTGAAGGCCGCCGTCCTTGGGCCGGCCTACATTCAAAGCCGCCGGCCTTGAGCCGGCCTTGAGCCGGCTTTAAACCGGCCTCAAAAAGAAGAAAAGCCGCCGGCCTTTAAGCCGGCCTACATTCAAGGCCGCCGGCCTTGAGCCGGCCTTCATTACTCCCCGGATATCCATTGCGAGAATCTCTCCAAAATCGTATCCTAATTAATTTGCTGACTCAAATCCTCATCAGATCCACCTCATCCCCTCCTCTTTGGATCTATAAATAGACCCCTTGTGTGAACCTTGGAAGCATCCTTTTTTGTTGGAGAATCATCCTTTCTTGTTAAGCATCCTTTCTTTTGTTTAGAATCCTTTTGTTCTTCTTCTTTGTTTTAGCATCATTTGTCTTTCTTTTGAATCATTAGAATTTCCTTAGGTACTTTAGATTTTTCCAAAGTTTAGTTTGAAGGAAGAATGTCATTTTGTTGAAGTTTGCTTTCAATTGAAGAATTCAAGGAGTCATTTTGAAGATTGAAGCTCTTGAAGATTATAACCATTGTTTCATTTACTTTATTTTCTTTTATGCCATTTATTAGTTGTTTAATATGAATTCCATTGCACCTCTTTATTTCAATTGTTTTTATGCAACTCATACTATAATGTTCTAAATCATCCTTGTGGGAAATTGGATGAAACTCTAGAATGTTAAAAGGATAATTGTAGCCATGTTATGTAATTAGGAATTATTAGGATTATTCATGATTGCAATTCCTTTGATTTCAATTATAATCAGTCTTTGATTATAATTGTTAGAAATCCTTTTGATACGGGAATTGATTAGGATTTGTTAGGAATTCTTAATTAGATTGATTATCAATACGGGAGTTGCGATAATTGGTTTAATTAGAGTTTATGGAGGGCGCAATGCAATGTTTCTTGTTAATTAATCACTAAGGGATTAGGGTTAATTGATTTAGGGCATTAGTTGTTTGTAGCATCGGGAGGTGTATGAACATAATTTTGAATTCCTTGGTTAATTAGGACGCGGAAGCCGACTAATTGATTTAAGGTCAACATCCCTAAAAAGGATTTTCTAAACTCACTTGAATAACCTTATAACCACTAGTTGACATAACTTGGTAGCAATTTGATTAAAAATCTAGGGTGAATTCTAATTTCCCTTGTTCATAATTGATAGATTCGTCATAAAATTTTTCTTGTTGCTTTAAGTTAAATTTTTAGATTAGACATTTCAAAACCCCTTTTTAATCACCTAGATATTGATAAGAATTGCCATAGATCTAGTACTCTATTGGTTCCTCGAGGGATCGACAACCTTACTTTTCACCACTTTATTACTTGATACGACCAGTGCACTTGCTGCAATTTACGCTCCCATTTTATATATACGTTCTGAGCGTA
>JBBMOL010002606.1:0-22784 GCA_037954665.1 Laguncularia racemosa
TATTAATAAAACCCTTTAACCCAAAAGGGGAAATTCAAGATAGTTTAAAAAAAGGAAAAATTGATTTTCGATGAAAATGTTTTTTTCTTTTTTCCAAGAAAAATGGTTTGGGTTTTTAACAACCCTTCAAAAAAACCTATTTTCCCTTACTTCCTCGAAAATTAAAAACAAGCCTTTAAATTATTTCTCTTTTTGATTAAAAACCCCTTAAAAAAGGGCCTTGGGGTTTTAATCTATCAATACCCTTAAAACCCCCAAGAGAAAAACCCCAATTCATCCCAGTAGTTTTTTAAGAAAACCCTATTTAAAAATGCCCACAACCCCCATAACTAAATTTTTTTTAATTTTTTTATAACCAAAAAAAGTTATTGGTCACCTGATAAAAACAATCAAAAATTAGGATTTGAGTGCTAGTTGACAATATTTTAAACTTGCAAATTTGATTTTGAAGGCTCAAATTCATACCAACCCAAAAAAATTTAAAATAGAAGAAAATTTGTTTATTTTATTGGGGATGCTTACTCTTGATTTAATTAAGCTAAATTAAAGGAAAATTTTGTTTTTAAAATTTTACTTAATTTTACAGTTTTTAATCAAGGTGGGTGAGTAAAGCTTTGAAAAGTCAATTTACTTTTGTGATCTTTTAAAAACATTTAGTACAATTTAGATTTTGAAATTTTTAAAAAAAAAAAAATTGTTAAGGAAAACTTCGGGGTTATAGTTTTTTTCTCTATATTTTTTATTTCCCCACATTAGCTTAAACATGCTCATTTTCCCAAATTTTAGCAAATTTAAAAAGGGAATTAAAAACCCAAAAAATTAGAGAAAGAGAAAGGAAATATGGTACTTCCCTGGTATTGGGTTTTTAAGTTGGAAAGTGTATTATTTTGTATTTGCTGAGGATAAAGGTTAAAACTACACAAAAAACAAAAAAAAAAAAAAAACTAAAAAAACCAAAAAAAAATAAGCAAAACAAAAATTTTTTTTTTTTTTTTTTAATGGGGGTATGAGGTTTTTAAGTTTTTGGTAGGTTTCCCGGTAAATTTCGGTAAGGTTTTTTATTAGTTGGTTTCTTGGTGATGGGTTAAAAATCCCAAAAAAAGGGAGATATCGTTTAGGTGTTTCAGGATATAAATGTTAAATTTAAACACTTCCCCCCCAAAATTCCTAGGGGGGTCCCTCTTTAAATGTTTTTTTTTTAGAAGTCTTAAAGGGAAAGGGGCCCCCCAAAAATAGGAGAAGTATGAGAATCACTATGTCCCTGTCAAGCATAAAAAAAAGCAGGGGAAAACCCCAACCCCTTTATTTAATAACATTTAGAATCCCCCAGGAAAAAACATTGGGTACAGCGTTGAAAATAATACCTTTCTTTAAAAAGGGCACATTTAAAGTTTTAAACAGACAAAGGCATGAAATTTTAGAAGCCCCAGATACAAGGTTTGCTTCCAGATTACCCATTTTGAAGGGAAAAAATACTGGTTCATTTAGGGGGGAAATTCTTCTGAAAATAGGAAAAATTTTCACAAAATTTTTATTCCCCTTTAGTTTCCCCTTTTTTTAGTGCAAAGTTTTGAGAAATCTAGCATAGGGGTTTTTTTAATTGTAAACAAAGGAATATTACCCGATTTGCGAAAATTTCCAGAATTTTTTTTTTTTGTTCTTTGGATTTGCAAATTTTAGGGGAAAGGGGTGGTATCAAAGTGACTTCGATGGTAAAAGGGGACTTGTAAATTTGGGGGCCCCGCTGGCTCGGGGTCGAAATCTTTTTTGGCTCTTCCCCAAGATTAGAGGAGTCCTTTTATTTGTCCTGAATTTTTCATTTCAAGGGAATTTCATTAACGCTTTGTTTTGGGGTTTTTAAAGTTTTAGAAGGAATTCTGATTTTAATTTTACGGAAAAAATTGGCTTCCGATTTCAAATTTTGAATGTTTTTTTTTGTTTCCCCTGAAAGGGGGTTTCACATAGAGATTTTAAAAATATTTAAGGGGCATACCTGAAGTGGAAGGAGTTGGGGTTGTGGTTTTTTGATGGCTTTGGTGGAATTGGGGGTTGGGGTTATTGCATATGGAATTGATGACCCTCCCCCCCGGGTTTAAGTATTGAAGGGGATATTCCCGGGTTCCCGGAATCCCCCACGCATTGGGGTTCTGTTGTATTTCTGGGGGACATGTCGGTTGGATGAAGGAAGGCACAAATTACAAACTTTATTTGGGGTTTTAAGAGTAGTGTGCAAAGGGAGGGGAAAATTTTTTGAGTTAAGGTTAGAAATTTTATTTTTTTCCTTTAGAGTTTTATGTTACCCCAAATTGTTGCGTTGGAGTAATGGAGATAATTCCCCGCTTAAAGGGGGTTTTTTTATATGGGCCCCCATTGAGATCTCATTTTTTTCCATGGAAGTAGGCCTCGTAAAAGTATTGGATAAGGAGTTGTTAGATAATGTTTGGGAGTTGAAATTGCTTGAATTCCCCCAATATCTGAAGGGTTTTGGGTTTGTCCTTTGTTTTTACCAAAATTTTTTCTTTAAAAACGGCTTGGTGCGGGGGAATTTTTAAGGAGTTCCATATCTTGGGGATAAACTGGGGGCAAATAAAAAAAATTTTTAGTTTAGTCTTAAAAAAAAATGGAAAAGCGGTAGTTGATTTGATGTGGTTTTTCCCTTGCGGCATATAAAAACACTTATGAAACTTTTAAATGTTTGGGATTTATTTCAAGCCCATGAATGTGGTGGATGTATAACCCCAGATTTAAATTCGATTCAAGTAGTTGGGTGTGAAAAAAGTGGTTGTTGATTCAACGGGCGCAAATTTATTTCCCTTGGAAAAACATGTCTCTTTTTTAAAAAGAAAAAAGACAATGATCAATTTGGGGTTTGTGGATGATCAGTTTTTGAGTTTTTAGATTTTTTCCAATTTGGATTATAATTGTTCATTTGAAAGAAGGTTTATAAGAATAGAAAAAATTTGACACAAAGGCAAGGCCCAAAATTTGAGGTTAAACCCAACAAAATAAAAATTAGAAATTATAGTTGCTTGTGGTGAGGGGGCAATCGAGTTGGTTAAACTTATTTTATTAAGGAAAAAAAAGGGAAAAAAAAATGGGGGGGTTTGTAAATTTAAATAAAAAAGGTAGAAATGGATTTAAAAAAAGACCAAGGAAACATGTAGTTTAATTCTAGGAATTTTCATCGATGCAAATTTTTTTCTATCCTTTATCCAAGATAAATGGTTATGGTTATTAACAAGCTCTAATAACCTATCCCCCCTTACTTTCTTGATAATCAAAACAAGCTCTTTGATTATTTCTCTTATCGATTAGACAACGTAAACAAGCTTTAGGATTTAATCTATCAATAGCATTAAAAACAAGAGAGACTACCAATTCATGCCAATAGATTATAAGATAACCTATTTAAACAAGTTCATATATCTCCATAAATGAATTAACTATCTATTTTTAATCAAACATGTTATTGTGTCACGAAAACTAGAACTATCAAACAATTACGGATTTGACATACTAGTTGACAATATATTAACTTGCTAATTGAGTAGAAGAGCTCTAATTCATACCAATCAACAAAGATAATTTTTGACAAAACTTCCAGAAGATATATAAATATCCAAAAACAAAAAATAGATTAAAGACAAAATAGTTAGATCTCACAATTCGTGGAGAATTAAACTTAAATGATCCTTTGGCTAGAAAATTTGCTTGCTACACATGTTCATCCTCAAAACAAAAATTAAAAGTGAAAACATGATGGAATCTCTGTTTCCGGTTTCCTGCTTGCCTCCTTCCTTCCTTCCTTCTATCTCCCAAATAAAAAAACTCCCTTTCTCCTTTTAGGGTTAGTTCTATTTTATTGTTAAGGGAATGGCAGAGGATCTTTAGCTAGCAAGATATGAAAATATCTTTCCTTTTTCAAGTAATTCTCATGAAGTGAATAATCGTCCCCCTGGCACGCCCCCAACAGGGCCCAGATTTAAAGCCATGCCTTCCTTGTTGATAATCAAGACAGATACACGGCCGTGTACTTCAACGTATATGTTTTGTTGATTCTTAAAGATAGATACCGGCCCGTGTACTTCTACCGTGTATGTTTCTATTGATTCTTCAAGACAGATACACGATCGTGTACTTCAACTACAGGGCCATGTACTTTCCTCTGGCGGTGTAAATCCTTGTCTTGATCCAGATTATAGATGACTTCTCTAATTACTTGAATTAGCACTCTTGACTCCATTTAACCTGATTTATCACCATAATAAAATTAAGTACCATTTCCTTATGATTTCTATAAAATCAATAACAAATTAACACAATTCCTACTATAAAGATTGAGTATAAAATGCTCTATCAGGGATCAACTTTTGGGGGTGAGTGAAAAGGAGAGTTTCAGCCTTGCAAAAGGAGAGTTGTGTGGCAAGAGCGAGTGTAGTGAGGAGAGCGTTAGTGATGAAGCAAAACCCATGTTGTTGCTGGTTTTAAGGAAACTTGTTTTTAATACTAATGAACTATTTAACTCTGTGCCCAGTGTGGTTATGTCTATTGTGCAGGACTTTGAAGATATCTTCCCTGAAGAGATTCCAAAGGGATTACCACCTATTCGTGGTATTGAGCACCGATTGACCTTGTACACGGAGCATCGATTTCAAACAAACCAGCTTATAGGAGCAATCCAGAGGAGACAAAGGAACTCCAAAGGCAGGTCATTGAATTTAAAGGGAAGGGGTACATGAGAGAAAGCATGAGTCCCTGTGCAGTGCTTGTGATTTTGGTGCCCAAGAAGGATGGGTATGGAGAATGTGTGTTGACTGCCGGGCCATCAACAAAATCACGGTAAAGTATGTCATCCCATTCCGCTTAGATGACATGTTAGATGGGGTTACATGGGTCAGTGTCTTTTCCAAAATTGATCTGAAAAGCAGATATCACTAAATTAGAATGAAAGAAGGTGATGAATGGAAAACCGCATTTAAGACAAAATATGGATTGTTTTGAGTGGTTAGTAATGCCTTTCGGTTTAACTAACGCACCTAGTACTTTTATGAGACTTATGAACCATGTTTTGAGGACTTTTATTGGCAAATTTGTGGTTGTCTTTTTGATGATATCCTCATTTACAGTAAGGTTTGGAGGACCATATATCTCACTTGAGGGATGTTTTAGAAGTGCTTCGAAAGGGGGCAATTATATGCTAACCTCAAGAAGTGCACCTTTTTGCACAGACAAACTTGTGTTTCTTGGTTTTGTTATTAGTGCACAGGGAATACAGGTTGATGAAGAAAAGATTCATGCGATCCAAGAATGGCCTAGTCCAACTAATGTAAGTAATGTGTGGAGTTTCCATGGACTAGCGAGTTTTTATAGGGGTTTGTGAAGGATTTCAGCACCATTGCAGCACCACTTACTGAGGTAACAAGAAGAACGTGGGGTTCAGATGGGGGAGAGAACAAGAGAAGGCCTTTCAGACGCTTAAAAATAAGTTGACTCAGGCGTCATTACTTGCTAAACTAATTTCTCTAAAACGCTTGAAATTGAGTGTGATGCTTCATGATTAGGTATTGGAGCAGTGCTCATGCAAGGAGAAGACCAAATTTCATTCTTTAGTGAGAAGCTAAGTGGGGCAACCTTGAACTACCCGACTTTATGACAAGAAGTTATTACATTGGTTCGAGCATGGAGACTTGGCAACACTATCTTTGGCCAAAAGAGTTCGTGATCCACACTGACATGAATCCTTGAAGTACTTAAAGGGACAACATAAGCTAAACAAAAGGCATGCTCGTTGGGTGAGTTCATCGAAACATTTCCTATGAATCCACTACAAGCGAGGTAAAGAGAAAAGTCGTTGCTGATGCACTTTCTAGAAGGTATGTCTTATCCTACTCTTAGTTCTAGACTGCTTGGTTTTGAGCACATTAAGGAATTATATGCTAGATCGAGATTTTTATGAGGAGATGTGTATTGTGAGAAGAGTGGTCATGGTAAATTTTAAAAACATGAAGGATTCTTTTTTTAGGGGAGTAAACTATGCATTCCAATTTGTTCTTTAAGAGAATTATTTGTGAGGGAGTCTCATGGAGGGAGGTTTAATGGGACATTTTGGAGTAGCTAAAACCTTAAGGGTATTGCAGAACACTTCTATTGGCTCACATAAAATGAGATGTTGAGAGGATTTGTGAGCGATGTGTCACGTGTAAGAAAGCAAAATCTAGAGTCCAACCCTCATGGGCTTTTTTACCCCACTTCCCATTCCTCATGAGCCTTGGGTAGATATTTCCATGGATTTTGTGTTAGGTTTTACCCAGGTCTAGACATGGTCGAAATTCTATTTTGTAGTCATGGATGATTTTCAAAGATGGAACATTTCATTCCTTGTCAAAAACAGATTGATGCTTGCAATATTGCAAATTTTGTTTTTTTGGGAAGTTGTGAGATTACATGGTATGCCTAGAACAATCGTATCGGATAGAGATGATAAGTTCTTGAGCTACTTTAGAAGACTTTGTGGGCAAAGTTGGGAAAACTAAGTTATTATTTTTACTACTTGTCATCTAGATGATGGTCAAACTGAGGTAGTAAATCGAACTTTATCTACTTTGTTGAGGGTGTCATTAAAAGAACATTAAAAGTTGGGGGATTGTTTGCTGCTGTTGAATTTGCCCATAATCGCACAATGCATTTGCTACTAAGTTTACCCCTTTTGAAATTGTGTATGGTTTTAATCCACTAACTCCTTTGGATTTATCGCCTCTGCCTATTTTGAGTATGTTAATCTAGATGGCAAGAAGAAAGCAGAATTTGTTAAACAGATCCATGAGAAGGCAAGGTAAACATTGGGCGAAGAACAGAGCGGTATGTGAAACAAGCCAACAAGGGTCGTCGACAGCTGTCTTTGAAACTGAAGACTGGGTTTTGGGTTCACATGCGCAAAGAGCGGTTTCCTGTGCAGCGTCGATCTAAACTACTTCCTAGAGGCGATGGACCATTTCAAATTCTTAAGCGCATAAATGATAATGCGTACAACATAGATTTACCAGGTGAGTATAAAGTAAGTGCTAGTTTAATGTTACCAATTTGAATCCTTTTGATGTAGGCGATGATTTGAGGACAAATCCTTTTCAATAGGAGGGGAATGATGAGAGCCATGATGGGAGCCAAGCCAGAAGATGGAATGTAGATCCTCTTGAAGTGCCACCTGGACCGTCACAAGAAATCGAGGGGAAACAATTCAAGGAAGCACTTAAGGTTGTTAAGGATGCCCATAAAACCCGGAAAAGGATTGGAGCAATCATGAAGCCAGAATGGATTGGAACAACCATGGGAATGCCCTTGTTTTTTCAAGTCATAACGGATATGGGTTGAAGAGGGTGTGTCTTTATAAGGCACGACTGTGTAGTGAGTCTGGAGGTTACACAGAATCATACACGGTTCAAAGGCACGACCGTGTATGGTGGTCAAGTTATGTACGAAACATACACGTCTAGAAGGGCACGACCGTGTATATGCTCTATCCCGGCTCCACACCGCCGGCCTTCTTTTCCAACACCGCAGGCTTTTAAGTCTCTGTTTTGTTATTTTTTCGCAAATTAATGATGTTATGTCGTTTTGGGCCTTTATTGTTACGAATTGTAAACCCTAATATAAAGTCCTGGGGTTAGAACATAGGGGATACAACATAAAAGTTTGAAAACACTTTTGAGGGGAATTCCTCTCTTGGTTCTTTAAAGAACTACTCTAGATTATAGGTTTTTTCTTCTGTGGCTTTTATCTCGACTTATCAATAGGTCTTTCATCTCGATTGTGGCGTCTACATAATATAACAAGGTTTTTTGCTCACTTATAGGCAACGGGTCGTGGTTTCCACTCGATTGTTTGGCATCTTGGGTAGCAGTTCCGAACGTATTGGTATTGGGTTTCATCATCGTTGGCGTGGTTCATATCATCAGTTGGGCCATAAAAGTAGAGAGACAAAGAAGTCCAACTTGTTTAGGGCCCCGAGCAGTAGGCCCAGTGTTTTTACTAGACCCATATTAGTGACAGTCGAATAAGGGAAACAAAAGCGGTTGGTGGAGGCAGTGGAAAAAAACTACCCCAACTATTATTAGAGAAAATTTACCTACTGGGAAGGGTGAGGAGGTAATGGCCCAAATGTGAGGCAAACTGTTCCCAGATTATAGGGAAGGCACGCCAGATAAAGTGCTTTAAATGCATGGGATTTGGGCATATGACAGCATAGTGTCCAAATAAGAGGGTGATGACTGTTATGGAGGACATTAGGGAGGATATTGAGGATGACCAAAATTTAGATTGAACCTACAGTTTTACTAGCGGCACGTAGGAATATTATGATGACCAGACTGCAGACGTACCTGAGGAGCGTACGGGGAGAAAAATATCTACCCCTTAATGTGTTACGTGGGGTTTTCTAACTGTATCTCCTGGTATAGTGACATTCAGAGGGAAAAAACATATTTACACCTCTTGTAGAATCAGAGGTAACCTTTAGTACTCATCATCGATAGTGGGGTTGCCGAATGTTTTATCTGCTGCACTGGTAGACAAATTACATCTGTCTACTATTTCCCCCATCCTAGCCCTTATAAATTGCATTGGCTGGATAATCGAGGTAGTATGTATGTTACCCTTAGGGCAAAGGTTCCAATAAATGTGGGCAGAAATATTTATGACGAGTTCCTGTGTGATGTAGTTCCCATGCATGCATTCCATTTACTAAATTGGGTCGGCCTTAGTTATATGATCGATGGGTGTTACATTATGGGTTTAGAAATACTTACATGTTCAGCATGGGCGATCACGCATTGTTCTATCGCCCAAAGACTCCATCTGAGGTCTATGGGTTTCAGGAACAGATTAGAACTCCATCCACTACCTTTGATAGGCGGAAGAGTAGGACAATAGAGACATTAGGGTTCAATTCCAAAAAATGATCCTCTTATTTGAGGGCAAATCTTTCAGAAGCCCGAGGAGATGATGGGAAAATTTTTAGCACAGTGACATTTTTAAAACCCCATTTGGATGATGATCCAAATCAATCTATTTTATTTATGGGCTTTTATTCTAATAAATATTTGAGAAATAATCTTACGGGTACAATAATAATTCTCCATGGGATGCCAATTTGTCTACAACAATTGATGGAAAAAAACTTTTAAAAGTGACAATAAAAGCCCCGTTGCGATTGTTTTTCCTTCCGGGCAGGGGTTATGAAGCCCTATGTGTTTTGACTTTGTATTTTTTTTTGAATTTTTTTTTTGTTGATTTGGTTTTGGGATATTTTCATTTCCCTTAAAATTGCCAAACTTGTAATTTGCCATTTTTAACCTTGGGTAGCAATAAAAATTTTTTGCTTATAGTGGGTTTGAGGAGGCCTTTTTTGCAAATTTACACTAGCATTAGTGTGGGAAATAGCTTTCATCCTAGTTTTTAACCCTTTTATAATTTAAACCAAGATGGGAATTGTGGCGAGTCAATGATAAGATACATTTACTTATATTTTTTTTGGACTTATTTTAAATTTATTTAAATTTATAAAAAAATAAAAAGAAATGTATTAAATTGGTATTATTGTAAAAATAAGGTTTTGGGCCCCAAGTAAATTAAATTTAAATGGGGGAGTTTTTAAAAAAAAATTGAAGAAGAAAGCAAAGGTTTTGCATAAAGGTCGCCGTCCTTGGGCGGCCCTTGGCCGGCCTTTAAACCGGCCCAAAAAGAAGAAAAGCCACGGCCTTTAAGCCGGCCCTAATTAAAGGGCCCGCCGGCCTTGAGCCGGCCCTTCTTTATCCTGGAATCCATTGCGAGAATTTCCCAAAAATCATATTTTAAATTTAATTTGCTGACTCAAACCCTACAGAAAAATTATCCCCCTCTCTTTGGATCTAAAAGTAAACCCTTGTGTGAACCTTGGGGTCTTTTCTTTTTTTAAAGATCCTTTTTTTTTTTTAGAACCCTTTTGTTTTTTCTTTGTTTTAGCATATTTGTCTTTCCCTTTGATCATTAGAATTTCCTTAGGTTTTTTGTTTTTTTCCAAAGTTTAGTTTGGAAGAAGAATGTCATTTTTTTGAGTTTGTTTCAATTGAAAAATTTCAAGGGTCTTTTTAAGATTGAAGCTCTTGAAGATTATAACCTTGTTTCATTTCTTTATTTTCTTTTATGCATTTATTAGTTTATTCTTGTTGTTTATAGAATTCCATTGCACCTTTTTTTTTTCAATTGTTGTTTGAATTTCTACTATAATGTTCTAAATCATCCTTGGGGGAAAATTGGATGAAACTCGAGAAGTTAAAAGGATAATTGTAGCCATGTTATGAAATTTAGGAATTTTTAGGATTATTCATGATTGCAATTCCTTTGATTTCAATTAAAATCGTCTTTATTTAATTGTTAAAAAACCTTTTGAAGGGGAAATTTGATTAGGTTTGTTGGGAATTTTAATTAGTTTGTTTTCAATACGGGATTGCGAAAATTTGGGTTTTAAATTAAAATTTATGGAGGGCGCAATGAAATGTTTCTTGTTTTTAAATCACTAAGGGTTTTGGGTTTAATTGTTTTGGGGTTGTTTTTTGTAGCATCGGGAGGGGTATGAACAAAATTTTGTTCCTTGGTTAATGGAGACGCGGAAGCGACTTTTTGATTTAAGGTCAACACCCCAAAAAAGGTTTTCTAAACTCCTTGAAAAACCTTTAACCACTGTTGACATAACTTGGTAGCAATTTGTTTAAAAAATTAGGGTGAATTCAATTTCCCTTGTTCATAATTGATAGATTCGTCATAAAATTTTTCTTGTTGCTTTAAGTTAAATTTTTGATTAGACTTTTAAAAAACCCCTTTTTAACACCAAATTTTTGATAAAAATTGCCATAGATTAGTACTCTTTTGGGTTTCCCTGAGGGATCGAAAACCCTTATTTTTCACCATTTATTATTGATACGCCAGTGCACTTGCTGCAATTTACGCTCCTTTTATATATTGTTCTGAGCGTATCAATTTTTTGGGCCGTTGGGGGGGAACAAAATAGATATTGGGATTTCGTAATTCTGTTGGTAATTTAGGCACAATTATTTTTTTTTAATTTAATTTTTTTTATCATTGTGTGATCGTTTTCCATTTCTTTAAGGTTTTTTTATGGAAAGAGAGAAGTGTGAACTTTCCCAATTTAATCTTGAGAAGAACGCAGTTGCGAAAACTTAAAAGAGGGGAGAAGAAGGAAGTTGAGAAAAAACAATAGTTTCAGGGTGTTGGTAGGCACTTGAGAATCCCGGGGTACCGGTTTTTTAGGTCCTGCTTTAGAAGCCCAACAATTAGGTAAAAATTTTCGGTTAAAACAGCCTCGTTAAAAGGGTTTCAATCAAATAATTTGGGGGATACCCAAAATGAAATTTGATGAGCTTTTGCAGTATTTCTTCAATATTTTATACGTAAAAATGAAAAATGTATCTGTGTGTAATTAGGCTACAACTTTTTCCTTTTTCATTAGAGAAAAGTGGGCTTGGGGAAATTCATTGCCCAAGATCTTAACCACTTGGGTTGATCTTCTCTAAATTTTTTTGGAGATTTTTTCCACCTCAGAAGCTGGTTAAGAAATGAATCCAAACTTCAGTAAATTTAGTGGGAAAACACTTTTTGAAGCATGGGAAAGATTCAAGGAGGAAATTGAAAATGCCCCCTCATGGATTACCAGATAATCTCCTTATTGAGATTTTTTCTCAGTTTAGATGCAATTGAGTCTCTGAGATGGTTTGGGGTGCTTAATGGTAAGCATATGATGAGGCTAGTGCTTTTATAAATGAAATGGCCTTAGTGCCTTAAAATTGGCACATGAAGAGGTAGTTAGAGTGGATCTGTCAAAGTAGGGACACCTAACGCTCGATTTTGCTCTTACCCCCCAGGTAAGTAAAACTCACCTCTTCACCTTCTTTTAATGTTTAAACAAATTTCTTGTTGTGAGTTATGCTCGGCCACACTCAACCTTTTGGTTTCCATCTTTTTTTGGAAATTTTCCTCTCATCCTATGGAGAGAAGAAATTTGTCAAATTTCCCAAAAAGGTAATCAAGGCTTATTAAACACCTACAATCCCGGGTGGCGTAACCATCCCAAAATTTTCATGGAGAAATGATAAAAAATGCACTTAAACCCCCTGGATTTAAAGCAAGGTCCTAACTTTTTATCCCCATCAAAATATCCTAATCATAATCCCCTTTCAACAGGTCAGTCTAAAATGGAAGAAAATTGATAAGTTTTATGCAAAAGATGACACTTTTTGCAAAATCAAAAGCCCCATTAGGGGTTTGAAAATCGCTTATCAAATGTTCAACAGTTTAGTAATAGACCATTGGGTTTTACCTAGATCTGAGCAAATTATGGGTGTAAAAATTATGTTAAGAAGTGGTAAGGGAAATTTGTTGATAAGAAATTGGGAAAAAGGAGGTTAACCTGGGGAAAGTAAAGGGAAAAAAAAGGAAGAGGAGCCCCCCCAAAAATTTACCCAAAAATGAAAGCATTGTTCCTCCTTTCCTTTCCAGGGGAAAGGTGAAGCAACAACAATTGGATTCACAATTTGCTAAATTTTTTGAAGTCTTTAAAAAAATTTCAAAAATTAAATTTCCCTTTTTCAGGGCACTTCAGCAGATCCATCATATGCTAGGTTCATGAAGGATTTTTACAAAAAAGAGGAAAATTTAAGGGAAGAAAAGTGATGCTTTAGGGGAAAGTTTTTGTCTTACAAAAAAATTTTTCAATTTTTCCCAAAAAACAAAAAGTAGGAAATTTTTGTTTTTGCACTATTGGTTAAATTTTTTTTTATAAAGTACTTTGATTTGGTGCAAGTATAAATTTTAAAGCCTCTGTCCTTTTCAAAAAAATAGGTTGGGAAAGTAGGAGAGCACTCACCTTCAACTTGCGGATGAAGTGTCAAGACCCCAAAAGGGTATAGTGGAGAATGTCCTAGTAAAAGTGGCAAATTCATCTTTTAGTTGATTTATAGTTTGGAAAAGGAAGAGATAGAGAGGTACCCTGATTTAGGAAGACATTTGCACAGGTCAGTTAATTGATGTAGGACAAGGGAAGCTCCCCTTGAGCACTAAGACCCCGGGGAACATTTGATATGTATGATCTGTGTTTTTGTCTAATGAGAAAGCAAGTATTCTGAAAAATTTGAGGGTGGAAAATTTCTAACAATGATGTGGAGGAAAAGTAGGGCAAAACCCCTCTTGAAGCTGTCTTGAATGAGATAGTGATTGGGGGGTGAAGATGGCAAGAAAAAAAAGGTGGAACAATACCCCAGACTGAAAAGTTTTGCTTTTGGAAGACAGACGACTTGGAAGCCCCCAGGGGCCCACACAATGCTATGCAGAACTTGAACCTAATGTCTTTTTAATCAATTGTTTTATTATAAATGTTGAAATTTTGGAAATCCATGGCCCCACTTATCAGCGCCCATGATAAAAAAATTGCAGAGCAGATTTAAGGCCAGTTGGTGAAAATAGGGAAAACTTTGGGGTGGTCAGGGGAGACATCCGAGGTAAGTTTGTTGATATTACCCACAAAAAAATTGGTGGAAGCTGGGGAAAAAAAGGGCCCCTTTCCATGGAAGGAAGCTTGGAAACCCAATCTAAAAAAAGATGGTGTTTTAAGGGGTTGTTTTAAACTCCTTTTATGTAAACTAAACCCCGTAGTAGGTGATGCTTAAAAACAAGGCTTTATGGGAGGGAGCCATGTTAATAAGTATCTTAATTGTTTCTTTAAAAAAAAAAAAAAAAAAAAATTTAAGGTGGATAAAAGTGCGATGCATTCAGACACTCCAGGAGAAGAATTTTAGGAGGAATTTTCTTCTGTGAACAATTTTTCCCAGGGAAGTCCAGTATTTCAAAATTTTTGCTTGACTTCTTTTCCTTAAATTTGTGGTTTTTAAGAACAATGAGGACATTGTCTAATTTAAGTGTGGGGAAGGGTTTTATAAAGTAGAAGTATATGATTGCACACATCATGAGCTTACAAATCCTATGCTTTATTTATGCCCTTAAATGTTTTTAATGAAATCCTAAAATTGACTTAGATTGGTGCCCTACTCGCAATTGTTGTGACTAGTTTACATATTTAAAAATTTAAGAGTAAAATCTCTAGATGAACGGGTTTACCCTATGTTTAGCCTTTGAACTTAAGATTGAGCCCTTTAAAGTTAAAAAAACAAGCAAGTTTACTTCAAGGAAAAAATTTGGGTTTTTTTGGGATAAATCTCTATTGAAATTTCTTTGAGAATACCTTAACACCTAGTGAAAGAGGTAAAGGAATATTTTACTTAGTGATCCCCTTTAAAAAAAAAAAAAAAAAAAAAGCCTTTAAATCAATAACTCAGGAAGTGAGTTTAAGAGTATCCAAACTTAATGTTAGTGTGAGGAAGAGTTCGTAGGGGTCCCTTTAAAACCTGGTCACTTAGGCAATGAGCCCAAGAAAGTGCCGACTCAATGAACTCACAATAACGAGAAGGGCGGAAAGGCAAAAATTTAGTACCTTAATGAAGTCAGGTTGACATGGGCGAGCTTTGGTCCCTCAGAGAGTGAAAATCTCACTCCGCTGCCAAACAAGGCAATAAAAACATAAAAAAAAAAAGGGGAGAAATTCTAGGAAAAAAATGGATACCATATGCTTTCACTCCTTGTTATCTTGTTTAGGAAGTAAAATTGAGGGAGATATACTTGCTAATAACCAATGAAGTTTAAATGAATGTTTTTCCTTATGGACTAAGTATTGTTTTCATTTTAAACACTGGGATTAAAAATCCGTTGTATTTAGATTAACTACTAAATTTCAACTAGATATACTAGTTACAAATTTCAGTATGGTCAAAAAAAATGGCCCCAGAAGTTCAATGATGGATTTTCTTGTTTAAATCAATTTTTTTTTTTGTTTGGGGACAAGCAAAAGTTCAAGTGTGGGGATGTTGATAAGATCACATTATACTTATATTTTCTTTTGGACTTATATTAAATTTATTTCAATATTAAAAAGAAAATATAAAGAAATGATATTAATGGTATTTATTGTGAAAATACAGGTTTTGAGGACCCAAAAGTAAATTACAATTTTAATTGGAGGAGTTTTTCACAAAATTGAAGAAGTAAAGCGAAGGATTGCACTAAAGGTCGCCGTCCTTGGGCCGGCCTTGAGCGGCCTTTAAACCGGCCTCAAAAGAAGAAAAGCACCGGCCTTTAAGCCGGGCCCACATTCAAGGCCGCCGGCCTTGAGCCGGCCTTCATTACTCCTCGGATATCCATTGCGGAATTCTCCAAAATCATATCTTAATTAATTTGCTGACTCAAATCCATCAGATCAACCTTATCCCCCTCCTCTTTGGATCTATAAGTAAACCCCCTTTTGTGAAACCCTTTGGGGGCATCCTTTCTTTTGTTAAGCCCTCCTTCTTTTGTTTAGAATCCTTTTGTTCTTTTCTTTGTTTGCATCATTTGTCTTTCCTTTGAATCATTAGAATTTCCTTAGGTACTTTAGATTTTTCCAAAGTTTAGTTTGAAGAAAGAATGTCATTTTGTTGAAGTTTGCTTTCAATTGAAGAATTCAAGGAGTCATTTTTGAAGATTGAAGCTCTTGAAGATTATAAACCATTGTTTCATTACTTTATTTTCTTTTATGCCATTTATTAGTTTATTCTTGTTGTTTAATATGAATTCCATTGCCACCTCTTTATTTCAATTGTTTTTATGCAATTCATACTATAATGTTCTAAATCATCCTTGTGGGAAATTGGATGAAACTCGAGAATGTTAAAAGGATAATTGTAGCCATGTTATGTAATTGGGAAATTATTGGGATTATTCTGATTGCAATCTTCCTTTGATTTCAATTATAATCAGTCTTTGATTATAATTGTTAGAAACCTTTTGATACGGGAATTGATTAGGATTGTTAGGAATTCTTAATTAGATTGATTATAAATTTAGGAGTTGCGATAATTGGTTTAATTAAAATTTTATGGAGGGCGCAATGCATGTTTCTTGTTAATTAATCATAAGGGATTAGGGTTAATTGATTTAGGGCTTTTGTTGTTTGTAGCATCGGGAGGTGTATGAACAAAATTTTTGATTCTTGGTTAATTGGAGACGCAGGAAGCCGACAAATTGATTTAAGGTCAACATCCCTAAAAAGGATTTTTAAACTCACTTGAATAACCTTATAACCACTAGTTGAAAACTTGGTAGCAATTTGTTAAACAAATCTAGGGTGAAATTTAATTTCCCTTGTTCATAATTGATGATTCGTCATAAAATTTTTCTTGTTGCTTTAAAATTAAATTTTTAGATTAGACATTTCAAAACCCTTTTAATTTACCTAGATATTTATAAGAATTTCCATAGATTAGTACTCTATTGGGTTTCCCCGAGGGATCGACAACCTTACTTTTCACCACTTTTTTTACTTGATACGACCAGTGCACTTGCTGCAATTTACGCTCCCCTTTTATATATATGTTCTGAGCGTATCAGCAAAAAAGGGGAAATTGTGAGTCATATCAATTTCTTTTTTTTTTTTGTTTTTCATTTCTTCCCCTTTTGAGTCTATCTAGGTTTTGGGTTTGAAGTTTCTTGGACTTATTTGTGAATGCAATTCGTGAACAATTTCTTGTTAGATTGATTGTTCTTTTAGTATTTGAACTCATATCATTTTATGGTTGGCGTGCAATAAAATTTAAGAAAAGTGGAAATCACGATTTTGATCTTTCAATTTTTATTTGGAATTCACGTGGATCTCATTTATTTTGTTGTCACTTGGTGAAGATTCAAAAAGGGATTGCAATTACAACATTGATCTTTGTATTCCATCCAAATTCCAAAGGGGTTTCACGTGATTTGTGAACCAATTGGACCGGTTTTGTGATTGATTTGTGAATCGTTTTTTCTTGAGTCATTTGATTGTGCCTGAACTTGATTTTGGGCACATCACAATATCTCATTAGAATAGCCAAAAAAAAAACCATTGCTATTAGCCCACAATTTTACCTAATTTGCAACGGTTTCTAGTGTTTTCCCTAATGAGTGCAATTTGTGCGTGTCTTCCCAAATTTGTGTGATTTACTTCAGCTTAATTAAATTTTCCCCCATTCGTATACTCTGTGCTTGTTGGATGCATTTGCGTTAGATTTTGGAAATTCCACCCCAACTTCATAAACTCGCGCCGGTTTTGTGGAACCTTGCTTAATTTGTGAAACAAGGTGAAACTTGGAAAACTCGCACGAGTTTGCTACATTGTCTAAAGTTACTTTTGCAATGGCCAAAATTAATTCTAGTCGCCACAACTTCAGCAAATTTGCAATGGTTTCTAGAGTTTTCCCAATGAGTGCAATTTGCCGCAATGTGAGTATGTTTTCTGAATTCGTTTGATTTGTTTCGACCTGAATACAATTGTCATCATTCGTGTAATTGGCGCTAGCTCGAAGCATTTACTTTGAATTTTGGCAAATCCATCCCAACTTCGTTAAGCTGCATTGGTTTGTTAGCACCTTGTTTAATTAGTGAAATAGGCCAAAACTCGGTAAATTCACTCAAGCTTGCTACGGTGTCCCAAATCTCGTTAGAATGGCTAAATTATTGCTGTTCGCCACAATTTTGGAAAATGTGCAAAGGTTTCTAGAGTTTTTCCTAGTGAGTGGAATTTGAGTATGCTGTCCAAATTTGTTCGATTTGCTCCAAACTTGAGTAAAATTGCCATCATTCATGCCATAGTGCTAGTCGCACGAGTTTGCTACAATATCTAAATTTCGTTGGAATGGCCAAAAACTATTGTGGTTAGCCCGATTTTAACTAATTTGCAACGGTTTCTATATTTTTCCCTAATGAGTACAATTTGAGCGTGTCTTCCCAAATTTGTGTGATCTGCTTTAACTTAATAAATTTTCCCTCGTTCATGTACTATAAGCTAGTTTAATGCATTTGCATTGGATTTTGGCAATTCCGTCCCAACTTCCTAAACTAACTCGCGTTGGTTTGCAGAAACCTTCTATATTTTATGAAATATGGCGAAACTTGGTAAATTCGCACGAGTTTGCTACATTGGTTGAGGTTGCATTACATGCCGAAATTAATTCTATTTGCCACAATGTCGGCAAATTTGCAAAGGTTTCTAGAGCTTTCCCCCAATGAATGCAATCTACCAAACGTGAGCATCTTTTCCAATTAGTTTGATTTGTTCCAACATGAATTACAATTGCCGTCATTCGTGTAATTGGCGCTATCTCGAAGCATTTTCTTTGAATTTTGGAAAATCCATCCCAACTTCGTAAAACCTGTGCTGGTTCGTTAGAACCCTGTTTAATTGGTGAAATAAGGCCAAAACTCAATAAATTCGCACGAGTTCACTACAATGTCCAAAATTTTCGTTAGAATGGCCAAAATTATTACTGTTTGCCACGATTTTAGATAAGTTGCAAAGGTTTCTAGAGTTTTCCCTAGTCAGTGCAATCTGTCGCAATTTGAGTATGCTGTGTTGGTTTGTTCGATTTGCTCCAACTGAGTAAAAAACTGCCATCATTCGTAGCATTAGCGCTAGCTTGAAGTACTTGCATTGAATTTTGGCAAATCCATCCCAACTTCATAAGCCTGCGCCGATTTGCAAAACCCGCTTAATTTTGTGAGCTATTGCCGAAATTGGTAAATTCGCACGAGTTTGCTACAATATTTCGTTAGAATTTGATGGGAAAATTTCTGGCATCGTCGACATTTTCATAACCGATTTGGATGATGATCCAAATCACTCATATTTTACTTTATGTCTATTATTCTATTAAATATTTGAGAAATAATCTTACAGGTACAATAATAATTCTCCATGGGATGCCAATATGTCCTACAACAGTTGAGGGGACACAACTTTTTCAGATTGACAATCAAGGACCCGCTACGATTATTTTCCATTCTGAGGCATTGGTTCATGAAGACTTATGATATTTTGTACTTTGTAATTATTTTATGAATTTATTTTGGTTGTATTTTCTTTTGGGATACTTTCATTTCATTGTAATTTTCATTTAGGACTGCTACCTTAAAGTGACAAACTTATAATTTTGACCATTTTCTAACCCTCGGAGTAGCAAGTATAAATACTTATTATAGTAGGGTTTGAGGAGGCCATTTTTGCATATTATACACTAGCACTTCACGTGTGGGAATTAGGGTTCATCCTAGTTCAATCCTCTTATCAATTTCAACCCAAGAATTGGAATTGTGGCGAGTGCAATAAGGGAAATTGTGACTCATATTGATTTCTTTTTTTTGTTTTTTTTTTCATTTCATCTTAGTGCGTCATATCTAAGGGGGATTTGAAGTTTCTTGGACATATTTTTTATTTTTAATTCGTGAACAATTGTCTTTTTAGATTGATTGTTCTTCTATATTTAAAATCAATATCCTTTTATTGTTGGCGTGCTTTGGGAATTAAAGGAAGAGTTGAAATCATAGTTTTGATCCTTCTATTTTGATTTGAATTCACGTGGATCTCAATTCATTTTGTTGTCAATTGGTGAAGATTACAAATAGGGATCGCAATTACATCATTTGATCTTCGGTTTCCAACTAATTTCTAAAGGGGTTTCACGTGATTTGTGAACTAATTGGAACGGTTTTGTGATTGATTTGTGAATTGTTTTCCTTGAGTCATTTTATTGTGCTGAACTTGACTTTGAGCACAAACATCTTTTGGTATTAGAGCACAAGTTAAGAGGGAAAGGGGTTAAGTGTTGGTTGATTTCGTGATCTTCACTTTCAATTAGGGTTCTTATATTTTGAACCGAAATTGTGTGTTGTGAATTTAAATTGTGAAATTGTCTTGATTGAAAATCTAATTTGCTGCTTGTTGAAGTTGGATTGGAGGGATTGTTGTAGCTTCTTGTGGTTTATCATTTTCGTGGAAGGGAAGGAGAGCAGAAGTGTGTTGTTAATTCAAAATTTCGAACTTGAAAATTGCCTATTCATACCGTGATTAACTTGTTGTTTGAAGGAGTTGTGGAGTTTGTTGTTGTGAATCCATTGTGCAAATTCGGAAATTGGGGAAGATATTTTTCAGATTTGCATTGTGTTGAATAGTAAGGAATCTATTTGAATTCAAACACATCAATTAAGTTGTGGGAGTTAATGAGTGTTATTTGAAATTTGAAATTTATTTCTTACCAATTGAGGGAGGATTGCAATTAGTGAAGTGGTTTTAAATTTAAATTTGAATTGCTGCTATTATAAGTTGCAGATTAAAACTTGTGGAAAGTGGAGTAATTTTCTTGTTATCATTGCCGTGGAAGTGGAAGTGTATTTGTTGTTTTGCCGTTTGTTATTATTGCCATGGAAGTGGAGTGCAATTTGTGTTGTTGCCGTGGGAGTTGTTTACGAAAGGAGTGACTTGTGGAATTTAAAAAAAAAAAAAATTTGGGTTTCACCATGACTTGAAAGGAGTGGAAAATTTATTTTGTGGTGATTGAATTTTTTAAACACCGTGTATAGCAAAGGTGTATGTGTGGGCATTGCATTGGTGTGTTAAGAAAATAGTGAGTATATGGTGTTGTGTGTGTGTGTTGATTAAAAAAGGGGATTGCAAGTGTTGCATGTGGGGGTTTGAATTATATAAGTGTTGCACCGTTTTGTTTAATGTGTTGGAGAAGAGTGCTATCTAGTTTGTATAGCATACTTGTGAAGTTAAGTGGATTTGTTTGTTTTCCTTTTGTAGTTGCTATTGTGTGGTGTTAAAGGAAGTGTAGTTGTGAAGGTGTTTCCTTGCTTCAAATTGTCTTTGAAGTCAATTATAAGGGGTCTACAACTATGTCGAATGACAGCGTGAATGGGGGGAATTGGTGATGAAGCTAATAGTCAGGTTGGTGGAGGTCAGGGTCATAATGTTGCAAAGGGAGAGAACTTTGGAAGAATAGCTCCAGATCTTACTACCATAGTTGCTACTCTGGCAACTAGAATTGATAGAATGACATTACCACAACCATCAGTGGTAAACTAGCAGGCACCACCTCGGGTAGCTCTATAAAATCCTCATCCAGAAAAAAGTAGTGGGAGATGGAATTTGAATAAAAGGATGGTTGAGGAGCATCTTCCATATAGGGAAGAGAGGGATGACAATTTTGGGGCAAACCCATATTAGAATAGGGATTTAGGCCACCTCGGGGCTTGGAATAAGTGAAACTGCAGATGCCTTCTTATGATGGCAAGGGACCAGCTAATGATTATTTAGATTGGGAGGATAAGGTTGAGGGTTTCTTTGAATGTTATGAGATCGATGATACTATTAGGGTTCGATTGGCTACTGTCGAGTTTATAGGGTACGCTGCATTATGGTGGAAGAATCTAATTATTTAGCAGGCGAAAGGATGGAGAGGCTGAGATTTAGACCTGGAGGGATATGAAAACGGTATTGAGAAAAAGGTTCATTCCTGGCACTACAAACAGGAACTATTTATGCGACTGCAGACATTGAGGCAAGGAGGCCCAAAAAAGTGGATGATTATGTGCAGGAGTTTGAAACCTTTATGATTAGGTGTGGTCCGTTGAAAACCCCCAGAACAAACTGTAGCACGTTTCGTCTTAGGTCTAAAATATGAAATACGTGTGTTAGTTAGCTGTAGCGCTATAGTACACTTGATGAGCTATTCAGTTGGCCTAAAAGTAGAGAGACAAAGGAGGTCCAACTTGTTTAAGGCTCCGAGCAATAGCCTAGTGCTATTATTAGACCCATATCATTGACGGTCGATAGGAGGAACAAAAGCGTAGGGGAGGTAGTGAAGGTAAATGGACAAAACTCCCCCAAATATTATTATGAAAATTTACCTACTGGAAGGGAAAAGGGTAATAACACCAGATTGAGGCAGACTTTTCCCAAAAATCTACTAGCGGGAAGGCGACCAGACAAGTGCTTTTTAAATGTGGGGTTTGGCATTGGAGCACGTGTCTAAAAAGAGGGGATGACTATTATGGTGGCATGGGGAGGAAATTGGGACCCCAAGATTAAAAAATACAATTTTCCGGGGCCTGCAGGAAAAATTATGGACCAGACTGCGGACGCACCTGAGGACATACAAGAGAAAAATTCTACCCATTAAGTGTTCGTAGGGTTTTTAACATACTTTTAATACTAGTGACATTTAAAGGGGGAATATTTACACCCCTTACGAATAAGGGAAAACCTTTGTGTATCATATGATGTGGTAGCTACCAATGTTATATCTGCTGCATAATAAAAATTACATCTGTCTACTATTCCACATCCCACCTTAAACTTGCATTGGTGGATAATTTATAAGTTGCAAAATACCCCTTTTCTGAGTAATAAATTGTCTTTATTTTTGAATTTTTAGATGATTTGTTGAAGAAAAGGATGTTAATGGAATGAATGTTAATTTTTTGGGTCTTCTAGAGTATTTTGGACTAAGGAAAGGATTTTTAAAAGTCGGATTTAGTTTTTGGGGGAAGGTACAAAAATGTGAGAAAAGAAATTTTGGAAAGTACACAAGCGAGTACACGCCTATGTACTTTGCTTTTGTATACTGAAGTGGATGTTGGGAAAGTCACCCCCATGTACTTTTCCGTGTATAATTTTGCGCTATTCAACGATTTTAAATACACAACCAAATTCACTCCATGTATTGTTGTGTTATTAATAAGGACATTGGAAACAAGATGGTCACGAAAGGGAAAAATATTATTCGTGTGTTTGATCCAACCGGGGTACATGTATAAATAGACCCTTATTTGCCCCAAAAGGG
>JBBMOL010002607.1:0-22754 GCA_037954665.1 Laguncularia racemosa
ATCGGACCTAGAAACGAATGTAAAAACATAAGTTTTAAAACCATGTAAAAAAACTTTAAAATATTAAATTTACTTATAATAGTCATTAAAAAATATAATAAATAATAGAAATAAGAAAATTCAGCACTTATTTTAGCCATATATTGCAAATTTGCAATAAAAGTCATAATATAAATAATCAAGCATAAGTTGTATAATATAGATATTTTATTTCTAAAATAATAAATCATGTATAAAGCAAGTTTCACCTAGTTATATATATATAAGTTAAAAGATAATAGATAAAATTTAAAAATCAATTGTGACTTTAAGAAATTACTAATAAATAAAAGTTGATAACGAAGATATACCGTTAGAAATGAGTAATATAAAAAAATGACAAATAACTTCTAACCAAAAGTAAATAATAAAGAAGATACTATAACAAGAAAAACCTTTAAAATTATATATTATTAGGTAAATTTTTGCACTATTCGTGATTATAATTCAAAATATATTTATTTAATAATATCTCATATTTACTTAATAATGAGATATTGAAAAGATAGAAATATAAATACATTTATACATTTCCTATAAAATTAAAAATATAAAAAATTCTTATAAAGTTAAAGTTATCTACCCTTTATTTTATTTATTATTATGAAAATATTAATTAAAATAAGGAAAGTTGCAGCAATTAAACATGGGTGCTTTAACACGAACATGATCATAAATAGGAACAAGAAGATTGACAATTGACGAACACAAACACAAGACTTCAATACAACGTAACATATTGATAAGAGAGGAGTGGTGATCGATGAATATGTTAGGGTATGGCTAAAATTTTATTTAGTTGTGCAATATTATGGAATCAGTTGAAACATGCAAAATCGCGATTTTGAACGATTTTTACTGTTCAAAATCGCGATTCTATTATGATTTTGCTTCTCCTCGATTTTGTATGCGAGTTAACTAGAAATATGTATATAAACTTGTAAAATCGTTGAATTGTACAAGTTAAATTGCGATTTTAACAACTATGGGTAGATGTGTTCCGGTGATAGGGAAAGGGAGAATCCTCATTACATTAAAAAATGGAGATCACAGTACATTTTAAATGTGTTTTATATACCGGACATGAAGAGTAATCTGTTGAGCATGGGCCAATTAGCTGAGAAAGGCTATGTGATGAATGTCTCAAGAAACCAATTTATGGTTCGTGATAAGCAAGGAACTTTAATTCTAAAAACCTTTTATCAAAGAATCGCATGTTCTTAGTTGACATCAGTAAGAGAGAATTCAAATGCTTGAGTGCAATCGAGAGTGATGAATCGTGGTTGTGGCATCTTCGTTTTAGGCACCTAAACTTCCAAAGTTTAGAAGCTCTTGCTAAAAAAAATTTGGTGAAAGGACTACCTCAAATCAAACACCTTGACCAGTTGTGTGAAGTATGTATCATTGGAAAGAATCATAGGTTGCTATTCTCAAAAACTGTGGAGTGAGCAAAATCTCCTTTGGAGCTTGTCCATACCGATGCATGTGGTCCCATGAATACCAGATCAATGGGAGGAAATAGGTATTTCGTAACATTCACTGATGATTTTTCATGAAAAACATGGATCTATTTGTTGAAAAGTAAGGCTGAGGTATTTGACTACTTCAAGAAATTTAAAGTGTTCGTTGAAAACCAAAGTGGTCAAACACTCAAAGCAATACAAAGTGATGGAGGAGGTGAATACATCTCTAACAAATTTAGGACTTACTGTGAGCAACATGGAGTGCAGCATAACACTACAT
The DNA here is from genome assembly GCA_037954665.1 of Laguncularia racemosa. Lineage (NCBI taxonomy): Eukaryota > Viridiplantae > Streptophyta > Magnoliopsida > Myrtales > Combretaceae > Laguncularia > Laguncularia racemosa. The sequence goes on from JBBMOL010002607.1 coordinate 1,783, forward strand.
ATCCCTACACTCCCTAACACAATGGAGTGGCCAAGAGGAAGAACCGAACTATATTGGACATGGCAAGAAGAATGCTGAAGGCAAAAGGAATGCCTAACTACTTTTAGGCAGAAGCGGTTTCATGTGTAATGTACTTATTGAATAGATCACCTATAAGGAGTTTCCTTAATACACATTAACATTCGATATCATTTCCTAAGAGATCAAGTTGAAAAAGGCATGATCAAGCTGGAACATTGCAAGATTAAAGATCAAGTTGCGGACATCCTCACCAAACCATTGAAGATTGATTCATTTATCAAGTTGAGGAACCTACTTGGCATAAAGAATCCTCCAAATCAGAATTAGGGGAAGATGCTGATTAGATTATGCTAATTCTGATTTTTTTTTGTTTTGATTATTTAGTTATTAGTTAGTCATTAATCTTACATTTTAAGATTAGATAAGTGTGAGGAAATAATGGATAAACTTGTTATCCTATATCACAAATTAGTTTTACAATTTAGCTATCAAATCAGACTGTAATCTTAAGTCTTTGATTGAATGGAATAATTGAATTTTTTGTGTGGCTCCACGTTTTACTTTTGCTGCTTCCGTTTTCTTTCAATATAGAACTTTCGTTTTCTTCATGTTTATCCCTGTAATCAGCATATGTCTAGCTACTAGCTGTTGCTAACTGCCAAGAGGACCCATCTCACATGACCAGGCCAAGTTTTATCTCTATGACACTCTATTTCTCATTACACTCATCGGATACACTCGTTACCCTTTAGTTTGGACCACAATACATCATAAAATGGGGGGTAAAAAGGCCAGTTGTTACAGACAAGATGATAGACAAATGAAACCTATCAACTGTGTTTGAATAATTCTGGGCTTATGGTATTCTATACATTCTTTAAACAGTGTGCAATTTCAGAATATGGAAACTGAAAATAATATATGAAAGTACTAAATAAATAAGTGAGTAGGTGTTCATTTGAATGGGATAGAATTTAAGGAGGATGTTGGTACTATAAATGGGATAAAGTGTAAGATGCCTCAAATAAGAAAGGATAACGCTTAAATTTTAGGATGCTTTTGATTTAGCAATTTGGAGTTCAACAGAACTCCAATTTTAATGTGCTAATGGAAAACAAGTCCAAGTAGGGACTTTCAATCTTTATAAATGGTATTATAGTGGTTAACCATTTGGTGGGGGAGCTAAGGGCCGAACAATCAAAAGAACCATTCTATGAAAGCCACATCTTAAGCCCATTTAGGACAAATTGGTATAAAGCGTGTGCAGCATCCTAAGTTCGTAGGGAAGCTACCTCTTTGAGTCCTATTTTCCTGGACAATTGCAGTAACATTGATGAGTACATTGCCATTTTAAGTGGTGGAGATTGTAATACAATCGTGGGAATTCTTATATATAAAAGCATTTATTTGTGTAGAACCTATTTTGTAGTAGGGGATACACCTCAATCTTGATTAGAGGTTGTTGAAGGATGATTAAAAAAGATACAGCTAGCTTGAATTGATCTTGGTTTTGTTGTGCATCAGTTTTTAGTTAGATAAACATCAGATTTAGTGGCAAAATAATCTCCTATTTATGTGTTAGTTAGTTATTATGTAATGCCTATTTAATAGGCTAAACTTATCTTATGGAATAAGGTTGTTTTACTCCAAAATCTGCATGCATTCTATCATCTGCTCTGTTTTTCTTCTTACGTTTTCTGCAACTTTCCCAACAAATTTAGTATTAGAGCCAAGTTCGTCTGAAACTGGGCGTGAAACACATGGCAATCAACAATAATGTTGTGAATCACCAAACCCCCAGAAACCCCTATTTTTAAAGGGCCCAAATGCTATGATTTTTGGGGGCATCAAAAGGGGAAAAACCCTATTAAAGGGCCGCCAAGATTTATGGGACTTTGGTTTTAAAACCCATGGCTACCCTTGCCCCCGGATGAAGGGCCAGGTTAAAGAAAATAAAAAAAGGGGATAAAAAGGCATTATTCTTAAATTCAACAAGCTGTTCCAAATTTAATTTTTTAAAAAGGGTTTTCCCCCTGCCCCCCCAAAACAGGCTAAAGAAGCTTGGGACAATTTTGGGAAAACGTCTTTTCCCAAGGTTCATCCAAGGTATTTACCATCAAACTTCAATCTTTTCCCCCCGCCCGTGTTTTTTGAAATTTTGAAAATTTGAAAAATGGAAGCCGGGGGGAAAAGTTTTTAATGACTCATGTGAAAGGAATTGTTAATCATATGAATTCATTTTGGAGAAGTTGTCTCTAATAAAACCCAACTTTTGCAAAGGTGTTACGGAGCTTGACACCGAATTTGATCACTAGTCGTAGCCATTGAAGAGCCCAAAGATCTTCCCAACTTATCATTCGATGAATTTAATGGGATCTCTACAATCTCATGGGGCCAAGTTTGGGAAATAAAGAGAAAGAAGAGTAGTGAAAAGGGCCCTTTTCCAGTAAAAGGGAAAAGGGGTTTTTCTAATTAAAAAAGGGAAATTTTAAAGGGTTTGGGGAAAGGTGGTAGAGGCAGATTTTGGTCGTAGTGGTTCATGGCCCAAAAGGACGGGGGTGAAGAGAAAAAGAATCTTCAGTTCCCCAACAGCACCCAACGATGGAGGAAAAGGGCTGATTTTCCCAATGTCTTTATTCCCCAAAAGTTTTTGGGCCCATGTAAAGGTTTAATGTTGGAAGGGGAGAGAGGCAAGCGAGTTATGAAAAACCCAAGAGGAGGAGGAACTTAAATTGTTCATGGCCTTTATCAAGGGCACACATCAGGGCACCAACATCTGGTTCTTAAAAAAGTGGGTGCTTTAACCATATGACAGGGGGGTGAAGCCCTTGTTTAAGGGCTCGACGAAATCATTTAAGCAGAAGGTGAGACTCGGGGATGATAATCAAATGCAAATAGAGGCCCCAAAAGGGAATTTTGGGCCCCATCAGCAGTGGTCATGGGTAATGTTAAGCTCCCTTTTTAAAAAGTCTACTTTATCCCTTAAAAATTTTCTCAGAATTTGTTTAGGTATCAGGCAACTCATGGCTAGTGGATATTCAATTTTGTTTTGATGATGCTTCATGTGTAATTTGAGAAAAAAAAATCAAATCAAATATAGTTAATGTTCACATGACACCCCAAAAAAATTATTTCCACTTTTAAGTCTCTGATGTTTTAAAAGCCCTGCCCCCTTACTGTCCGGAAAATAATGAGTCTAAATTTGTGGCATTTTCGGTATGGGCATTTTAAAAAATAAAAGGGGTTTTTAAATTTTTAAATTAAAAGGAGGGTGGTCTTTGGGTTGCCTTTAAAAAAGAGTCATTAATGTGGGGTTTAGGGGCTGTGTATTTTGGCAAGCAATGTAAAAACATCGACGAAGGCTGTTCAGAACATGACACCTTATGAGGCTTGGAGTGGGAGAAAACCGTGGGTAACTCACTTGAAAGTGTTCAGGTGTGTAGCTTATGCTTTGATTGATTCACATAATCGTAGAAAGCTTGATGATAAATCTACAAAATGCATTTTTATTGGCTATTGCAATGAATCAAAAGCATATAGACTGTATAATCCCATTAGTGCCAAAGTGATAATTAGTAGGAATGTGATCTTTAATGAAGAAGCAAGTTGGCCTTGGCATGAAAAATCAGATGGCATTTAATTCGAAGTTCAGCTGAAAGTGAAGATCCACAAACTGAAGTACAACAACCCTCCTCAAGTTCATCTCCATTAGCTTCTCCAAGCTCATCTACTTCAAGTTTGTCAAGTGGAAGGTCTTCAGCAGATGATAGTCCTCCAAGAAAGTACATGCCGTTAACAGAATTGTACGAGATAACACAAGCACTATATGTAGCTGATCCAACAACATTTGATGAAGCACCAGCAAAGGAAGAATGGCAAGGAGCTATGAAAGAAGAAATTGCAGCAATTCAAAGAAATGAGATATGGGAATTGGTCAAGCTTCTTGAAGGCAAGAACGTTTATAGAGTGAAATGGATATTTTGAACAAAGTATCTGGCAAATGGTAGCATCCAAAAGCATAAAGCGAGGCTCGTTGTAAAGGGATATTCGCAACAACAAGGCGTGGATTATGAAGACACTTTCTCCCCTATTGCACGGTTTGAAATAGTAAGAACTCTTCTCGCCTTAGCTGCTAAAATGAATTGGCATGTGTTTCAATTTGATGTCAAGTCTGCTTTCTTAAATGGTGAATTGAAAGAAGAAGTATATGTATCATAACCTTAAGGATTTGTTGTTACGGGCAAGGAAGATCATGTGTATAGATTGAAAAAAGCTCTCTACAGGCTAAAGCAAGCTCCTCGAGCTTGGTACAACAAAATAGATTCATATTTGTGTGAGAATGGATTTGAAAGAAGTAAGAATGAACCCAATCTTTATCTAAAGAAACAAGGTGACAATGATCTCCTCATTGTTTGCCTCTATGTAGATGATATTATCTATATGAGTTCTTCTCTTCTTCTTCTCTTATTAATGAGTTCAAATTATGCATGAAAAAGAGATTTGAAATGTCAGATTTAAGCATGTTGCATTATTTCCTTGGGTTAGAAGTGAAGCAAGTCGAAGATGGGATCTTTGTATCACAAAGAAAGTATGTTGTTGATTTGCTGAGGAGGTTCAACGTGTTAAATTGTAAGTTTGCAGCCACGCCAATGAATTTGAGCGACAAACTGCAGGTTGATGATGGAACAGATCCAGCCAATGCAAAGTATTTTAGAAGTTTAGTTGGAGGATTAATATTTTTAAGTCACACGCGACCTGATATTGCCTTTGCAGTAGGAGTGATTTCTAGATTTATGAACTATCCTTCAAAGCATCATCTTGGAGTTGCCAAAGAGTGTTGCGATACATTGTAGGAACGGTTGATTTCGGACTATGGTATGGCCGTGTTTCGAAGCTCAAGTTAATTGGATATAGTGACAGTGATTGGGTTAGTTGTTTGGATGATAAGAGAAGCACATCGGGCTATGTATTTGGACTTGGATTAGCTGCCATATGTTGGAGTTCAAAGAAGCAACCTACTACCACCTTATCAACATCAGAAGCTGAATATGGAGTAGCAATGGCATCAGCATGTCAAGCTATTTGGTTGAGGAGAATCCTTGCAGACATTCACCAAAATCAAATGGAAGCAACTAAGATTTATTGTGACAACAAATCAGCAATTGCAATGGCGAAAAATCCAACTTATCATGGAAGAACAAGCATGTTGATATACGAGTTCACTTCATTCGAGAGCTGATTGCAAATGATTCAATCATCTTGAAGTATTGTAGTACAGATGAGCAAGTGGCTGACATCTTGAAAAAATCACTTCCTCAAGACAAGCATGTCTATTTCAGATCTTTACTTGAGTGTGCGACTTTGAATCAAGGGGGAGTGTTGAAGGATGATTAAAAAAGATAACAGTTAGCTTGAATTGATCTTGGTTTGTTATGCATCAATTTTAGTTTAGTTAAAACATCAGATTTAGTGGCAAAATAATCTCCTATTTATGTGTTAGTTAGTTATTATGTAATGCCTATTTAATAGACTAAACTTATCTTATGGAATAAGATTGTTTTGCTCCAAAATCTACACGCATTCTATTATTTGCTCTGTTTTTCTTCTTACGTTTTCTGCAACTTTCCCCAACAGAGGTAAACACAAGGATTACAAAACATCAAATTTGACATCTTACAAAAGGGAAGACAATCTTAGCTTGGTATCAACTGATTGATATAAGCTCCCAATCAAAGTGGGAGATCATTGAGAATCGTCCTGAAGTTTATCAATACTCTAGAAGTGAGTGTGCTCATCAGTCACAGGATTGGTGACCTTCTAAAAGATTACACCAGTGTACTAAACAGAAGTTCCTATACTCGACTCCACTATGCATTTCACATTCTGATGATCTCTTTTGACAATGGAGTATTTTATTCTTAATCGTTACCTCAATTCATTTACGTGCAAATGTACAGGATTTGTTCTTTGATAAGGCCTTTCTGAGCTGTAAATATGATGTCCCTTTGCACCAGAGCATCTCCTAATTTAAAATATCAAACATCTTTGTTTACTCTGCAGAATCTAATATTATGGATCTCTCCTTGCAGCTTCTCCACAATTTGTATTATTGTGTTCATTTGTCATGCTGTATATCCGAAATTGTAAAATATCCATTGAATGAAATCATCAAACTGAAAGGAGAGTTGTTTGACATGTGCTCGCCTTTTTTTGGTTCATGTGAACAGCGTATAGCGGATTTCTAAGGGAAAAAAAGGATAGCAACCACCATTAATAGATCAAATAATATGGGAGGATATGGAATTTCTTAAATTTCTTCTCCATCTTAATTTATAATGCTTGTTCTAAATTTTCATATTTTGAATGATCATTTTCCTTACAGTTTGTTATGTTGATGACCTACTGATTTGTTCTCTTAAGCACATCAAATTGTGAGACCCCCCATTGGATGATTGAATCCGAATTCTTGCTCTGCTTGATTGGAGCAAGTCCTGAAATGATGGATGGTCCAAGAAAGATACTGGAAGCAGGAAACGCTTCCATTGGACTTCTCCAACATAAACAGGAATGTGTCCTTCAGGAACATTTGCTTCTTTTCTGGATCGAAACTTGAAAACTTGCTTAATACTGGTGATCACGGGTTGCAAGGCGAATCCCCATGATTGAATTGAATTTAAGAGATAGGATAAGAGTAGATGGCTTATCTATTTTTGAATGGTTTCTTCTGAAAATTAGCCTGGTGTGTCAAGTTTCGGGTGTTGAGGTTGTTAGAGGTGTTAAATTTCTGTATGTAGTTATATGATATGTTTATGAAGAGTGAAGTGTAACCATTTGGATCTTAAATTTAAAATCATTAAATGATATATTTAATTGAATATTTACTTATAAAAAACATCTACTTACTAATGTCAAGCTGTTTTCCCAGTTCGTTCCTGGTATATCCTTGGAAACCGGGGGCCGTACAGCAGTGAGCAAAAGTACTACTTTGCTACTCATGCATATCCACATAGAGGCTGCTTAGAGGTAGATGAAGACGTACGTAAATTGGACACATTATCTCCTATTGTGGAAGAGATACCATGGTGGGTAAAAAAAGACCTACTACGTGTCAAATTTTATTCACTCGTGTGTATCACCAAATAATTCGAGTGACATCCTCTAGCTTATGTAGCCTCTCTCATATCAAAGATTCTTACATATAAGTTGCATAAATTGTTTGATGTAGGACACCTGTTGCATGATTTATTTGCTGGCATATAGTTTAAGGAAATCAGAAGGGGATTTATAAAATCATTAAAAAATAATCTTATAAAATTATAATTTATTTTTATATGAGATAAAAAAAAGTAGAATAAAAAAATTGTTAGATACCGTTAAGATTATATTTATTAACTATGTAAATTAAAAATAAAAATTATTTTTTATTTTTTATTTATTGGGTTTTATATTAAATTTTTTTTAAAGAATTAAAACTCGATTTCATAATTATAGTGTTTTTGAGTTATATTTTAAAATTTAATAAAAACCCATTTTATAAACTTTAAATCATAACATAAAATTTAATAAAAAATCTAAATTTTTAGTGGATTGGATGGATGAAGTATCGTATAACTCCATTCGGTTGCATCGTTAGGATGTGGATCGATGAACAAATAACCATCAAGCTAGTTAGAGAGTTAGAAATTGGAATGAAATGGTAGAGGGTAGATTAGAGCATTGGATAGTGATGCCTGCCCTGCCATCTGTGGGTAGTTTGCATGGAAAGTGGAAAACTGTGAAATCAATAGAAAGAGGCAGCCGCCACAAAGAAAGACATTATAACATTTACCCTTGTCTCTTAAGATAATGACAGTATTTTTACTTCGCGTGAAAGTGAAACTACACACTTACACAAAACATCCAATATTTCTTTTCAACTATAATCTGTCTTATTATTTTCTAAAAAATATATATGTACTTCCACTTGAAGTTTGGTACCTAATAATGATTTAAAATAAAATTAATTGAATTATATTAATTTTTTATATAATTTTTTTTTTCAGTTCTTTTTCTTGCTTTTAATTTTAATTTTATATTTTTTATAATTTTTATTATATTATGTTAATAAATATATTTAATATTATTATTTTTAAAATTTAAATTATTATAAATTAATTTAAAATTAATATGTATTATAAATGAAAAACTTAATAGATTTTACGAATTTTTTTATTAATATGAAAAAAAAAATTAAAACTCAAACACAAAAGTAAATGAACATTAGAACAAAATGTATACCTTTTCCTTTTAAAATTAATCAAAATAAAAACGACGTATAATCTCTATCCATTTTGTTTTCTTCTTCTTTTATCTTATTTCCCCATACCTTTTTGTTTTCCTTATAATCTTCTTGTCTCCTTCTTCCTATCCTCTATCTTTATTCCCATCTCTTCATTCATTTTCTAATTTTCTTTAATTTTTCCCTCTATTTATAAGTCATCCTCTAAACCCTCTAACATTCAATCGTCTAAATTAGTTCTATGAAAGTAACAATTTAGTTGTAGTCTGCAATTACTTTCCCAGGCTTTTAGCAGTGGTGTTGTATCGATAATATGTAACTTACAAAAATACATATAACACTTTGCTATGAACTGATTTGTATTCTACTCCATGATGCAATTATCAAGTAATGCTCTATTAAAATTTAACGTGATGTGCATATGAACTTAGAAACATCCAAACTACACGCACTAATTAGAAAACCCAAAATGGTCATCCTCAAATCCCTCTCTTTCGTTTAATTTCGGGCTTCTTTGCTTCGATTTTAGATGAAAAGAAGGATTTGGATTGTCTGGTTGAGAGTTTCGTAAATGTCTATACATGATATGGAGGCTTTTTTTAGGATCACATGAGTATCATGTAGGATTTAGTATAACACTTTACAATTGCATGGTGGAAATAGAATACAGATAATAAGTTTATTGAAAGAAAGAATACAAACTTAGTTAATCATGTCTTATATTTTTTTTCCCCATAATATTTTTAATATCTCTTAGCACAAAAGATAACAATCATGGCGACAAATGACATGGAAGGTAATGGCAATGGTTAACCACCGTAGTAGTACTTCGCAAACCACTGAAACTTAAAACTTAATGGTAATGGAAAATGAGAGAAAAAGGTTTTTTCTGTTTTTCAAAAATGGAAATCATATTCTTTAGTTTCTTTCGATATTTTCTATGATGCCTACTAATCAACGTCACCGCCAACCATAAACTGTGATCTTACCAACTTCCATTAGTCGCTACTAAAATCCATATTATAAACAGAGACTCAAAACAGAGTGAACTCTTCCTTCGCCCATCATGCAATCGATCATCATACTTTGTCAGGATCATATCATTGCATCCAGTGGCCTAGTTGAGGTAACCATTCCACCTTCCCGCTGCGCCTTAAGAAACTCTCATGACGTATTGCATATGGTCAGAAGATTCACAGCTTACCATAAAAGTTAAGCGTTTCGGATTAGGAACGAGGATCCTTTAAATCGGTTTCTTGGAGCACTTATGACGAGTGCTTTGTAATACTTCTTAAGGGTACAGGGAAGACGATTGCCGTACTTTTTAATCTTGATTATTACACATTCAAATCAACAGAAAGTTGAAAATTTTCTTTATGTAGCATTTGTTAAGATGTCTCCGTGATATCTTTGACATTTTCCCAGGAAAAATTAGGTTGTAGCAGGAACTTTTGTCCTAAGACTGCCAAAAAAAATGAACATGCTAATGGAGGGGAAAACAATTTTTGGCGCTTGTTTCACCCACAAAAAGTAAAAAAGAAAAGTACTTGCAATTTTATTAAAGGCCTTTGTAAAAAAGTTGCTCTACACAGCCAAAGCATTAAGGCATAGAGAGGCTTTGAAAAAATTTTGTTTTTTCTCTTTCTCAGATAGTTCATGCACATTCACGAAGTGCAAAAATTTTGGGAAGTGATATCTAAAAAAGGCTTCTTCTTTGCACGGAATGGTGAGCCCTCCCATTGGATGACTGTATCCGAATTTTTTCTACTGCTCTATCGAGCAACCCCTGGAAGGAAGGATGGTTTAAAGGAAAAAAACGCGGAACCAAAAAATCCCCCTTCCCCTGTGCCCCCCTACAAAAACCGCAACATGACCTTTTGGAACTTTGATTCTTTTCTGTTTGATAAAAGGGATGCAACTTGAGGACTTGTTTAGCATTCGTGTTTTCACTTGATGCAATCTACTTCCCATGACAGTACTGAAACTCAGGCGAGAAAAAGATGGAAATAGGTTGATGATTGATTTTAGTTTTTTTTGTGGAAGCAATTTGGGTTTGGTGTTGGTGCTTAAAGTTTGAATTGAAAAAGTTTTTTATCACTTGCATTTATTTATAGGATTTAGGAAAAAGCTTATGTTTTTGGGGTTTTTTATAAAACCCGAAAGGGTAAGATTTTTGGGTTACAGTTTCTCTTTTAAATGGGGTTTTGTGCTTGTGTGTTTCCTTTAATAACATTTTATTTTAATTTGGGAAATAGACATTATTAAATTCGTCATACTTAATAGTATATGATTGAAAAAAAATCAAGATAAGAAAAGAAACTCTTTGATTTTGAGGGGGTGAGGAGTAATAAGAGGCCCCCACACCCATCACAAAAAGTTTTTTTCCTTTTACGACTGGCTTTTTTCCTATCACCCTCCCTCGCGTTTTAGCTAAATTACTTATACTTGTTTTTTCCTTTTTGGGTTTTGGGGACTTTATGATAAAAGGGAAAAAAAAAAGGGAAAAACAGTGGGTATATAAAATTAATATGAAGAAGTATTCTATCAAATCCCTATCTCATCATTAATCTATTATATACATGAAAAAATTTTTTCTATCTTTTTTTTTTATATGATAGTAATGTTTTACATTTTATCTTGTTTAATCTATCACATGGATTTAAGAGGATTTTAAAAGGGGATGTAAATCCATAAATTTTGGGAAAAAATTTTTGCCTTTTTTAAACGGTTTTAAAAAAAATTAAAAAAAAAAAAGGTAAAGTTTTTCCAAAAAAAACCTGTTTAAAATTTATCTAAAAAAGGGGGGAAAAATTTAAAAATCTATAAAAGACATAGAAATGACATATTTATATGTTTTTAAAAAAAAGGGGCATGACAGAAATTTTTGACAAAAAACCCCTTTGGGTATACACAAAAAGTAGTTAAAAACTCAAAACACTATGTAAAAAGTTTCATTTTTAAAAATTTTAAAGGCAACTAAAATAATAATTTATTTAAAGGTTTTTAAACGTTTAAATTTCCCAAAATATATTTTTATATTTTTTTAAATTTTGGATTACTTTCATTATTTTATATTGTATTTTTTATTTATTAAAAACGGCCCTTTTTATTTCATATAAAATTTATATATCGTTTAAAAAAGATTTTTTTATTTTCCATAAAATTTAAAAATTAATTAATATCAAATTTTAAAAAAAAAAATTATAGAATATTTTCCAAAGGGTTTCCAGGGGTTTTGCGTCCTTTTTTTATAAGTAATCACTGTATGCACAAAAAAAATATTCGTAAGACAAATAATAAAAAGAATAATTGTTTTAAAATTTCAAAAAGGTATTTTAATTTAAAAAAAAAAAAACTAAAATTAAAAAACCATGAAAAGAAATACAGATATGAAAGGGGAAGGTAAAGGTCCAAGGGGTAAACTACCGGCTACTTTAAAGCCGGTGTGCCTTTATGCGGAAGATTTTGATAAAAAAGCGGCTCCCGCCCTTTTCCTGTACGTTTGGATGTGGGGCATTACCTATGAAAGCGAAACATATTTGGGGGGGGGATATTCATTTCATGGAAAGTTTAACACATGTTGTGCATATTTTATGTTGGGTCTGGCATATTCTCTTCCTTTTTTAAAACCCCGGTACTAATACCAGAAATGTGGAAGGCTGACGTAAATAAAAAATATGCAATATCTTATTCCCCAGGAACCTTTTGCAGCAAAATTTTTCAAACAATTTGCATCGCCTCTTGGCCTTTTTGTTTACACTTTTAAAAAATATACCTGCCTTTTTCACTGAACCCCACATGTTCCAAAACAAAGAAAAGCATCGATTATTTCTAGGGAATTTGTTTACATAGCTTAGATGGGTTGCGTTTATTCAATTTTCTTTTAAAAATTTTTTAGTTGAATTTTTATAAATAAGGGCCCTTTTATTTGGCTCTAAACATATTGCATTTGAAAAAGGAGTTTAAATTTCTTTAAAATTTTAAATTTTAAAAAAATTAAAATTTCATATTTCAATTTGGGTTTTTATTGTTCTCTATTTGAAATGGAAAAATTTTAATTCCTTTTTTCAAAAAAAAAAAATTCTTTTAAAATAAATTTTTACAAACAAATAGATGTGTAAAAATCAAATGTTAAAAAATGGCAAAATTCTAGGTATAATGATATTATTTGAGGCAAAATTTATTGAATATATGAAAAATCTAATAATTGGGCTCAATTTTAAGTTATTTAAAAACTTTTTGGAATGTGGGTATGAAATGGAGTTCAAAAAGTTATTGGGGTTCTAACCTTTTTTAATAAAACTTAAGTATTATTGGATCGTTTATGAATTTTTGGGCCAACCCCTATTTGCCAAGTCTCTCTTAGACTTACTCTTAGGCCATTACACTACTTTTCAAAAGCCAAAAATTTTTAGGATTAATCCCGGTCAATCTAGTTTGGAAATTACCAAACAATCCTGGTGACATTTTCATTTTTTAAAAATTTTCACATTAAAAATTCCTGTTGATTGAGTTCAACATTTATCATGGTACTTAAACCTTCACTTGTCAACAATACGAGAACATTTCATTTAAACAAAATCTGATCAAGTTGGCTTTCTCGAAATACATATAACCGGGGTATTCAGGGTAAAACCTAAAAGCAGGATGCCCAAGGTATCAAATGAGCCAGTTGGAGTAATGATTGTTAGGCTAATCCCTTGTCCCACCCTCCTTTAATAGTTTTATTCTGATTTCCTTTTCTTGATTAGGATTAAAATTTAAATTTTCTCATTGAAATTAAAGTATAATTCTAATATTGTTAGTTTTTTTTTTTAAATGTATTTGCTTAACATAAATCATAATTTCAATGATAAAATAAAAAAATATTCCAAATTTATTTCTGCATTTTAAAAATTAACGGGTAATTAAAAAATAGCCGCAAAAGATTTTCCAAAAATTTGGAAAGCAAAAAATGATCGCTTTACTCGGTCAATACATTTTTTGTTTTCTTAAAAAACTTTTGTTCATACACTTTGGGAAACTTATTTCCGTCAAGTTTGAAATAACGTTTTCGGGGTGCTAATGTTTCTTTCTTCTTATTTTTATATAAAGTTATTTTTACAGTTTTTAAATTTATTAAAAAAGTTAACTTGATGAATTATTATTCAGTATTTTGAAAAAAAATTATATTCAATAATCTTTTTTATCAACTTTTTAAAAAATATTTTATTATTGAAGTTGTGTTGCGATTTAAAAAAAACTAGAAAAAGGTAAGGATTTTAGAAAAATAATGAATAATTTTTTTTTTTTTTATTTTATATAAATTAAATAAAAAAATTAATATAAAAATTTATATATATCTTTAAATTTTTTATTAAATTTCAATGCAGTTCTGTTATTCTATTCATCAAATAAAAGGGCTTTAAACCAAATTTAATCTCCGGGTGCCAACTTAATTCAACTTCCAATGAGGGAAACGGGAATGGGAAAACCAAAATGGTAGATTTTCTCATGATCGGTTTAGCCAACCCCCAAACTTTTTTTTTCCCCACACCCGTTTTTTTCAAATAAATCCTTGTTTAAAACCATCAAATTATTGGTTAGCTCACCTCGAAAATTGAAAACATTGGAGTTGTCGTTGATGTCGGTTAGTTCAACATGACCATAAAGACAAACCTTTTTTCTAGGTAGGCACCTGATTTGTTACAATACATTACACAATACGTACATTTCGTCCTCCTACCTAATGAGACAAAAAAGTAATAAAATAAACTGTTTATAAACCAAAGGTATAGCAAAATAAAGCGACCCCAAGGACATGATATTAGTTGTGATTTTGCTGGAAAAAAAGATCCAAGAATACATGTCTGCGCTTCATTTAACAAAAAAAATATTTCTATATTGTTGAGTAATTGCTGGGCGTTTTATTCAAAAAAATTGTAATTTTTCTTTGAAACAATTCAACATATAGCATGCCTTTGCCTAAAGGTTCTTTTCTTCTCCGGATTTTATGTTGCACCTAAAAAATTTAAATTAAACTAGCAACCGGCACTCATAAGTTAACATAATTATGGGATTTTACACCACAATTTCCAAGAAAAATCAAACTTATATTCCAAAAAAAAAAGGCATTGATTTGGTAAACTACTATACGTCAAATAATATAAAATGAAAAATTTGATCAATAATGCGTAAAATTTATTTTCATATTTTTGAGATAGATTGAATAACTTTTATATGAAAAAGTTTATTAAATAAATTGATATGTCTAATTAATTATTTTTTTTTTTTTAAAAAAAATCGATAAGTACTTGTTTGTCATACATTTTATCATAAACACCCTGGTTAAATGGCAGCCTAACATCAAAGGCTTCCTCGATTGGATTGGGGGAAAAGTAGCCCGGGGTTTTAACTATATGGAAAACCCTGGGAAGACCGTCGTTGACGCAGCGCGAAAAGCGTAAGGGAAACGAAAAGAATTGGATTGGTTTCACAACAACAAAGAAAGATTCTTTGATGCAACCCCGGGTTGCGCAAAACCGATAAAGGGGAGATAATTCCCCTGGGTGTATTCGAAAAATTTTATAAGCGTAACCCCTACATATCTGATAAAAGTGTTTTTACTTCCCCGGGAAAAAATACCTGGGGGAACAAAGGACCCTGGCTTTAAAAACCCTTTTTTAACCCCTGTCGCCCCGGGCCGGCCTTTTAGGCCGTGTTTTTTTGGAAATGTAAGGGGGCCGTACCTCAAATCCGGGGGCCCCGTGCCTTTTTTAGGCCGTGTAGTTTTGGGGTGACGGCGCAATCAGGGCCACGGCCGTCCCTTTTATTTGTGAAAGCTTCTGGAAAATTTTTGGAAAACAAACGGTCGTGTCTTGGGCCATGCCGTCCCGTGTAGGATTATATACGGCCCGTGTAAGATTATACCGGCCGTGCCCTTAGGCCGGGGTGTAAGCTTTGTGTTCTCCCCGATGTCCCATCGTCGTGTAAAGGCTGGTGGCTACAGTTAAGAGGGTCCTCGGAGGTGGGGAGGCTCAAAAAAATAGGCGGCAAAGGGGGGAAAAACCCTGTGAATCATGGATCGCATGAAGCAGTTGTTGCAACATATTTCCTCCCGCCGGAAAACGAGCAGTTTTGTTTCAACAAAATTAAAAGGGTGCCGCCAGGGACAAAGTTCCGTGCATGGTATACGGCGGAGTTCATGAGGTTGGCTGAAAGGAATGTTTGAGAGAAAGTGAAGGTTGCAAGTTGCAAAATTGTCGAAAAGGATTGAAGCTCCAAATTTAAAGACAAAATTGGGGGTTCGAGGGGGGGGAACCTTAGTAAAGCAAAGCTTGGCTCCTAGTTGTTATATTGCAGAACAAGGGAGTAGAATGGGGAGGCGGAAGGGACCCTTGGAGAATGTGGGTATTATAGGTTGGTTTTTGAGGAAAAAACCCCCCCTCAAGTCAATGAGACTTGCCAGGGGAGGGGTGGGGAAAAAAGGCCCCGGAGCAGGGGGGGGGTCAAAAAAAGAAAAATCCTTGCCCCTATAATTGGGGCTTTTCCGTGCTCACCGGGTCATGGTCCAACGAATGTCCCGCGAGGAAAAGCGTAAACCCTTGATAGGGGGAAAATGTGAGGAGATTTGCTGTGGCCTGACAGAGAGGGGAGTATTTTGAGGAAGAAGAAGAAGTAGCGACCCCGTATGTAATTTGGCACATGATCAAACCCCCCCAAAACAAGAAGAGATCACGCAAAGGCACCATTGGGTTTCCCCACACGGTGTCCTATCAGGGGGAAATTTGTTTGAGCAAAAGAGCCAGCGGCATTTTGCGAAAACATCATAGGAAGGGGGGGTTTGTGAAACAACTGTGGGTTACCCATAAAGGGAACATCCCAAACCCCAAACCCCCCATTGGTTGGATTGGCGGGCCAAAAAGATTGAACCCAAGGAGAAAAGCGGGGGTGCCTTTCCCCCTTTGGGGAAGTACCGCGACGAAGCATATTGCGCCCCATTGGGACATGGATGCTTGCCCCCTCTTGTTCGGGGGGCCCTTTCCCAATTTTGTGTGGACGCGCAAAAAAATGCAGAAAAGGAGTTCTATAAATTGGAAAAGGGAGGGTGCGGGATCCCCCCTTTTAAAACCTTTGAAGGGGAAGGACCCCCTGGGGAAAGAAGGT
Organism: Laguncularia racemosa; assembly: GCA_037954665.1. Lineage (NCBI taxonomy): Eukaryota > Viridiplantae > Streptophyta > Magnoliopsida > Myrtales > Combretaceae > Laguncularia > Laguncularia racemosa. The sequence continues at coordinate 18,227 of JBBMOL010002607.1, forward strand.
TGGAGCCGTTCTTTTCCCTAACCGTCATCAATCTGAGGGAAGTGGGGAAAACCTTGAGGGGTCGCGGGTGGTACTTGCCTTCATGGGGAAAAGGGGTTTTGGACTGAAGGGGAGGGAGGGGGAAAGAAGGGCTAGGGGCCCTTGGGGACCCCCCCCCCTCTGCGGGCCCCTTAAAACCACCAGTGCCCCCTGGCCTGGAGCATTTTCTCCCCCAAACCTCCCCACTCCAGGGTGGGGGTCCCGGGAAAGCCGGGTTCTACCAAAAGGTTCCAAGGCTTTTTAAAAAAATTTATCCAGCCAGTTTAAGCCATTGGGGGCCCGCCTTGCAACCCCCCCCCAAAAGTGGGGCTGGGGTTTTGTTAATACCCCGGGCCCCCCCCAAAAGGGTTATCTTGGGTAAAACCCCCCCCAACCACGCTTCAGGATATGTTACGGTTAGTCTTCCCAACCCTCAAGTGACTTGGGGTGGGTCCCCCCCCAAATTCTTTCGTCCCGGGCCCCCTTTAAACCCCCGCGTTTAAAAACCAAAGGGGGGGCTGCCCGGGGCCCAATGTCCCCTTCCCGTTGGAAAAGGGCACCAGCACCTTAAAGGGGGAAGCCCTGGGTTTAAAAACCCTTTCAAGGGGTCTTTTTCCTTTTGTTTTTTTAAACTTTGACGATATTCTATTGTTCGGGTAAACCCCCGGGAAAAGGGGGAATTTTAAACCCCCCAAAAATTGGGGGAACGGACTAAAGGCCCCCCGAAAAAACTACCAACCAAAAAGTCCCCCAAAAAGGTGCCGGGGCGCCGGTTGTTTCCTTGGTTTTGGGTCAAAAGGGGGAAGGGGCCCTTGGTTTAATGCCGGAAGGTGAACCCCCATTGAAAGGGCCTTTCCCCCAAAACCCCGGTTAAATTTGGGAATTTTCCGGGCAAACCCTTTCTAAAAATTCCCCCCATTAACCCCCCTTTTAGTCCCCTTTGCTGCCCCCTTTGGACGGGAATGCTTGGGGGAAAGGCAAGGGGGGCGAAGAAACTGACTCGATTTTCCCATGAACTTAAAACCCCCGTTTGGGTTTTGCGCCATGTACTGCACAACCGGTTTTGGGAAAAGGGTTTTTCGGGTGGATTGCGGCCCCCCGGGGGTTGGGGTTGGTGCAGCCCTATCCCCGGGCCCTGTTTTCCCCAAGAAAAGGGCCCCCCCAAAAGAAGGGGACTTGGCCCCCAAAACCCCCCAAGGATTTCTAGGGGCCGGGGTGGGGCCCTTAAAAGGGGCCCCCGAATTGGGGGGTTCCATTTTCCTCAGCCTGCGGGGCTCAAACCCCCTTGATTTGGTCAAACCCGGATTAGTAAGGACTCCCACGCCAGGGGGATTGAGTTCTTGCAGGGGTTTTTCCTTTCAGGCTAATGCCCAAGTTGGGGGGCCCAAAACAAGGTCGCAGATCCCCCCAAAGTAGGAGCGAATGTCCTACTTACTTTAAGTGCGGATATTGTCGTTTTTGAGAGGCTAAAGGAACTATAAGAAAATGGTAGCGACCCTTTTAAAGGGCACTTTGAAAGTTTGCCAACAGGAACTGTGTGACGACTATCATATCCATGAGGGGTACTTGAAGGGGGGAAATTTGCTGTGCATTCCCGAATCTTCCTTGCGGGAAAAACTTATCCGAGACTGCATGGGGGGGGGACTGGCGGCCCCCTGGGGAAAAGATAAGACCATAGCCGCAGTTACGAAAAATCCCTTTTTGGGCCCCGGTTAAGGAGGGTGTGTATCGGTTTTTGTATCGGATTGGGAAATGTGCAAAATTTTTCCAGGGGGTTAAGGGGAAAACCCCAAAAAACTGGCCTATATACCCCTCCTTTCCCGTGCCGCCAAAAATTTGGGAGGACTTGTCGATGGACTTTAACTTGGTTTGCCCCCCGTACCCAACGAGGTGTTGACTCTGTGTTTGTTGTAGTTGACAGGTTTTTTCCCAAGGGTGGTCATTTTATTCCCTGCAGGAAGACTGCGATGTACGGGGTTTTTGCGCGATTGTTTTTTAAGGGAAATGGTGCAGTTTTCATGGAGTCCCAAAGGGGCCATTCCTTTCCCACGAGATAGCAAATTCCTTAGTCACTTTTTGGGAAAACCCCTCTGGTATAGTTTGATTCCCTCCCTGAATTATAGCAGTACCGCCATCCTCAAACCGACGGTCAAACCGAAGTACAAAAAGGACCCTGGAAACCTCATCAGAAGTATTTGGGGTGAGAAGCCGGGACAGTGGGATCAAGCACTGGCTCAGGCTGAATTCGCTTACAATAGTTCCGTCCACCGAATTATTGGGAGGTCACCGTTCTCGGTGATATACACCAAGACACCACAACATGCGCTGGACTTGATCAAATTACCCAAGGATATGGTGGGGAATGTGGCTGTTAAACATATGGTGGAACAACACCAAACCACTGCCGAGGAAGTTAAACGCAAGATAGAGGAATCCAATACCAGATACAAAGGGGCTACAGATAAGCATAGGTGGAAGAAACTCTTTGCCGTGGGTGATCAGGTAATGGTTTACCTCCGAAGATAAACGTTTTCCTGTAGGTAAATATGGAAAGCTTCAACCCAAGAAGTACGGACCTTATGAAGTTGTGCATAAGATAAACGACAACGCATATGTCGTACAACTCTCGGAAGATATGAATATCTCATGTACTTTTAATGTTGCGGACTTATCACCTTTTCACTCCGATGATACGCCTCTATATCCTGACGAGAACTCGGGGTCAAGTTCTCCATTGGTGGGAGAGAATGATGGAGATACAAGAGACACAGGTGGACACACGGCTTGTCACACGGCCGTGTAGTGATTGGAAGGAATTCACAGAAGCATACACGGCCTCTATACACGGGTTGAAGCGTGGCCGTGTACTCGATCAGAATATTCCACAGAATCATACACGGCCTCCATACATAGCCGTGCATCACGGCCGTGTACTAGATCAGGGTATCCCACAAAAGTAGGCACGGCTTCCATACACGGCCAGGGACATGGCCGTGTATTCGGTCAGGAACATTCACAGAGTCATACACGGCTTAGAGACACAACCGTGTATACGACCGTGTACTGTGCTCGTTACATGTCCAGAAACATACACGGCCTAGAGGCACAACCGTGTATGCGATAGGTTATAGACGTGTATTTCATTATTTATTTCCACGTGTACGCTTAGATTTTCCCCTTTTAGGTATTTTACGGGGAAGTATAAATACTCTTTGTCAGATATGTAGGGTTACGCTTTATTATTATTTTTTTCAAATACATTTCGTGAGAGAATTTCTCCAATTCCGGGTTGTGCGCAACCAGAGTTAGCATCAAAGAGTGTTTCTTTGTTGTGTGAAACCAATCCATATTCGGATTTATTTCGTTTTCGCTTTCCGCGCTGCGTCACTCTTCTTCGGCATGAGCAAGCAAGTCCTGGAATGAAGGATGGTTCAAGAAAGATATCGCACTGTAAATCTCTTCCTCTGAACTTCTCCAACATATACTGCAATATGCCCTCTAGGAACATCCGATTTATTGTTGTTTCTAGTGATCATGGACTGCATCTTGAAAGCGTGTTTCGCATTCATGATCACCGATTGCAATAGAACACCCATGATTGGTACTGAAATTTGGGTTGAATTGGCTGAAGTTTGTGATTTTTTGGTTTATTTTTATAATCGATTTTGGGTTGGTGGCTGGAATGTGGAAAGTGATGCTGGAAAGTTTTGAGTAGTGTGAAGTACTTTAGTGAGTGTGTGTTCCACTATCTCTATAAAGATTTGGACTTAAGGAATTAGCTGTTGAGAGTACTATAAGGACCCGCTTCACATGATTTTGCTTTGACGATTTATTTTTCTAGGTCATACTTTCTTTCTCATTACTTGATACAATGATTGAATTTCAATATATATATTAAATTGCAAATATATATCGAAACTATTTATCAGGTTGGTGTTACTAAAACTCTAATAATAACGTCTCTATTTATACTCTTTTTAACGATTGTTTAAAGATTCAATAGCAATTTAGGGTTGTTGTATAATGTGAATTATTCAAGATTTATTAAATAACCTGTCGAGCCTTGCTCCATTCTATAGTCATAAAGAAAGAAAGTAGAGAGCAGAGGAGTAGAAAAGGAACTAATCTATAAAGCTTTATTAAATTGTTATGTTAGTTGCAAAGTGCTATTTGTATATCCTATACAATAACAACTAAAAGAAAAATGACATGTGTATAATGTAAATAATAATTAACTTTCCCATCTTCCCCTCAAGCTGGAGCATCTTGGAGTCCTAACTTGATGCACAAATTCTTGAGATGCGAAGTAGCTACTAATTTGGTAAGAACATATGCAACTTGAAGATGAGAATGACACATATGCATTACTAAGAAAACCTGAATTAATATAGTCTCTAATAAAATGTATATCTATATCTATATGTTTTGTTCTGTTATGTAAACAAAGGTTTTGAGCTATCATCAAAGCTCAAAGCTGATTTATTGTCGCACATAAGTGAGCTGAAGCGTA
>JBBMOL010002608.1:0-22739 GCA_037954665.1 Laguncularia racemosa
GGTTTCCTTCTCTTGCAGCTCCTCCTAACCCTTGCAAAGCTTCTTCATCTGTTTTCTCTGCTCTTGTCATTGGCCCCTCCAATCCCATGTAAGGGTCATTGGATTTTGACTCTTGAACCGATGTTGCAATCCCCATCCCCATAGCAAGCTTAAGCTAGTGGGATAGGCTGGTTTCCCTTTAGAAACATAGGGGATTGTGACAATCCCCAAAGGGGCTCTTTAGAGGGGGGGGTGGTTTGAAACAAACCTGAGAAAATAGGACGAGAAGACTAGTGTGCCATGTAAAATTAAGTAAATAGGGGAATTCAATGTATAGTCGAATATCGCACAAGCACATCAAAGGGAGAACCTCCCATCAAATGACACTATAGGTCAACTTTGCAAACCAACCATACCCTAAATGTTTACTTAAGTTAGCTACATTGCACTCAAAGTTTGAACCAATGGTATTAGGTTCTCAATTATTGTGTTTTTCACTTAACTTGCCCATTTTTTATAATTTAAAAATAAAAAGCTATTCTTGGAAGTATTTTTATTAATTTTTAAAAAAGCTATTCTTAGAAGTATTTTTATAAATTTTTTACATAGTTTTAGATAGAAATTTAATAGTTGAGACATGCTTTTTTATAATTTATTAAGCAATAATTAAATTAAACTTGGATGTATGACATACTTATTAGATTGATTGTTTACGGGTTTAGACTTTCAAGTATAATTAATAAACAAACAATGTCATGAGTTAAGACCATAGATATGAATCTTTATAAATTTAGTCATGAAACATGATTTGCAAATACGAATAGTTATCCCTAATCATGTGTAAATGAATCTTTTAAGAAGGTTTATAAAACCAACAAAAGTAACTTACAAGCATGTTTATGGTCCTACACTATTAAGTGCACAAATACATTTCTCCTTATATAAAATAAAATGTGCAGTGAAATTGGCCAGCGGTGGCATGTCCAAACCCGTAAGGGGCTGTGGTGGCGTTGCCATAAAGTAGTAGGAAAAGGTTGTTGAGGTTTGTTTGGTAGGAGCTATTAGCATTGAAACGTGGTGCTGTTGTACAATTATGATGCAGGAAATTAGGATGTTGTTCATCTTTAATTACTTCACTATTTAACAAAGTGATGAAAAAGCAAAATCCAATGAAAAGGATCATATGCATGTTGGAGTGAGGTGAAGCAGTAGAAGAGGAAAAAGGTGTTAAAAATCTTCATCTTGTGCAATTAGAAGACTCTATGATTACATTTTGAGGTCGTGAATAAGACATATAAATGAATGATATTGTTGCGGTGGCAGGATGGAAAAGTATGTGTCACTACTGTCATCATTAAATTAGCTGCATTAAGCAATGGTTGACGAAGTCAATGAGGCAAAAAAACCGATGATTGAGGCCACTATTTTATTGGTGGAGTTTGTCCCCCATCCAAAACGTAAAGTCGAGAGTATTTGCTGGTTCGTGAAAAATAAGTAGAAAAAACAACCGTAGAGGAAGGGTCGGGACTTTTGGCAAAAAAAAAAAAAAAAAAAGGATTAGAATAGTCCGCGTGTTCTATTAAGTGTTTAACGTTGAATTATCAGTAGAAGACTGAATAAAATACATTCCCTCCCTACATTCCATACCTACAATATTATCGACTGTAATCCAAATCAGCTATTTTGATTTTGATTTGATCATAATTATATATATTTTTCCAATTAATTATTCCATTATTGTAATACCTATGGGAAGCACATGTTGGTGGATTGTCTGACACTTTGGTGAGAAGAGAACTCTGGCCATATTGAGGGAGAATTTCTATTGGAAGGATATAATAAAGGATGTCCATAGGGTATTAGAAAGGTGTGGTATTTGTAAGAGGGCTAAAGGGAAAAAAAGGTGTTCAGGGTGAGTATATGCCTTCGCCTATACCAAATAAACCCTAGACTGATATCAGTATGGATTTTGTGTTGAGGTTTCCAAGAACATAAAGGGAAAAAGACTCTATTATGGTGGTTGTTGATAGGTTCAGTTAAAATGTCACATTTTGTACCTTGTCACAAAACAGATGATGCCCTTTTTATTGCTAACATTTTTGGTAGGAAATTGTCAAATTACATGGAGTCCCACACAGCATAGTGTCAGATAGAGACACTAAGCTTCTTAGTTTCTTTTAGAAGACATTATGGAAAACAGTAGGTACTAAGCTTATGTACAGTACCTCTTGCCATCCACAGATAGACGGACAAACAGAAGTTGTCAACCATACGCTTAAGAAAACTACTCAGAGCAACAGTTGGTAAGAATCTTACCGATTAGGACTTATGTCTTCCTACTGTTGAGTTTGCTTACAATAGGTCTACTCATAGTTCCACCAGTAAGTCTCCCTTTGAAGTTGTTTATGGCTATAATCTTTCTATTCCATTATATTCTATAGCAGATCCAGCAATAAAGGAAGAGAGTCTTAGTAAAGTTGACCGAGCCAGGAAAATTCAACACATTCATGATAAAACAACTAAACGCCTTCAAAAGACCTAGGAACAATAGAGAATCTAGGGGAACAGACACAGAAAAAACTTATCTTTATAATCCAGGTGACTTAGTCTAGATTATTCTTAGCAGGGACAGGTTTCCACATAAAAAGTCACAGAAGCTGTCTCCTAGATCAGACAGACCATTCAAGGTTTTAAAATGCATCAACAACAACGCCTACCAGATAGAGTTACCAAGAGAGTATGGAGTATCAGCAACCTTTAATGTTACAGATCCATTACCATACTTACCAGACGACATACATGAAGACCTATCAGATTTGAGGACAAATCTTTCAAAAGCCTGAAAGAGATGATATGAATCAGACTCCTACAGGACCTATCACTAGGGCCCGAGCTAAGGGTCTATACAACATAGTTTTAAGAATCTTACACGAGAAACCCAATCTTAAGGAAGCTAACTTATTTTCTTCATTCCTACCTTATAATTGTTATGCATTCCAACAGGTTCACTTATCAGTCCTACAGGGTGCTAAAATCACCTATACTTTTGAGTGAGTCAGGATTCTCATTGGGACTCAATTCGAAAGTACCCTGAAGACCAGCATCTTGAAGACCAATTTCTTTTATATATTTGTTATTTGCGTAGACTATTCTATGTTGTAATTTCGTTTGGGATACTTTCATTTTGTTTGTAATTCTCATTTTGGACCGGCCACCTTAGAAGTGGCATTATTGTAATTTTGTGTACTTTCTAACCCTAAAGGGAGCAAGTATAAATACTTGCTTAAGTAGGGTTTTTGGGAGATAATTTTCATAATAGAAACATCATTTTGTGAGAGAATTAGGGTTTATCCTTAGTTCAATCCCTCTTATCAATTTCAATCCTAAGAGTTGGAATTGTTGCAAATGCAACAAGAAGAAATTGTGAGTTGTATCAATTTTTATTTATTGTGTTTCTTTTCTTCTCTAGTAAGTCATATCTAGGGTTGGATTGAAGCTTTCTTGGTCAGATTTGATTGCATTTGTAATCAAATTATTATTGTCTAATTGAATGGTTTTTAGCACTTGTTATTTACCATCAACATTTATTTCATTCGAATCATGAAATCAATCCTTTTGGAAGGTAAAATTACGATCATTGTTCTTGTTGAATTGGTGTATTATTTCATATGGTATTCAAGAGTATTAGTGATCTTCGCTAAGGAATATATCATTGTGATATTTCATTTCATGGAATATATCATTCGAATCAACTATTGCATTAAGGGTTCACACAACAATATTGTTCCAAATTGACCCGAATTGACCTTGCCTTTTGGGGATTGTTAGTCAGATCATTTCGCTTGTGCTTAATTCCCATTTAGGCACATCATAATTTGGTATCAAAGCTATATCATACTTAGAATTAAGATTGATCATGCTATTCTTTGAATAATTGGTTACAAGTAGTGAAGATTTGACGCCATTGTTCATGTAATTGAAACTAGTTTGGTTGACATTTGCTAATTGTCTTTCAAATTGGTTTTGCATGTGCTTAATCTTGGTTTTAGGCACATCAAACCTCCTCTCACATGGACTCACAAAAGCTCCACCATCAAGCTAATCTATCAAACACCTTGTCTCTAAAACCTTCGAGGCCATAGGGTGATGATGATTAACTAGCTCAAGTGGAACTCTTGCAACAACAAATGGTTATATAGAACTAAGGATTGCATGCACATCTTGACACTCTTAAAAGAGAGAGGTCACAATCCATGGCTATAGCTAATGAGAAAGTAGTCAATCCTAACCTAATGAGTTACCACTTCCACCTTTGCTGAGAAATAATAACCGTAACGCTGGTAGCTTACCTGCTACCTTTCATGGTAAAGCCCTAACAAGGTTAACCATCCGATTGTCTTTCATAGCCAAGTCAAGCCACCTAATGCCTACATTGAGCAATCTAAGGTCCACTCCTAAAACATCATCCAACCACAAATGCAAATAACCTTAATTAGGTCATCAAATGACTCACTGAATTACAATAGTAAAAAATGAATAAACCTTAAGAAGCCTTATCCTTGGATCAATCCCTATTTACATAAGAAATACAAGAGGAAAACTTACTAACATATATTAAAATTCCTTCCATAGAGTCCTTGAAGCTACTAGGTCAACACGAATGAAAACAAACCCCACCAAATGCAACCACAGCAAGTTCTATGAGTTCCGCAGCGATGTGGGCCATACCACAAATTAGTTTACCAACTTGAATAACACATTGTAGGACACCATCAATTGTGGCTACCTCTGAGAATACATTGCCGAGCATAGGCATGGTGGCATAACGGTGGCAACAAACCCCTACAACAATGATGCAAAGGTGACCATTGTTAAGTCAATACCAACACTTGATGCAATGATCGACATAGTGTAAAGGACTGATGAGATCCATGATGAGAGTCAAGCCGGAAGAAGGAATGTAGATCCTCTTGAAGTGTCGTCTGGACTGATCACAAGAAGTCGAGCGAAACGACTCAAGGAAGCACTTAACGGGTTGATAAAGGATGTCCATGAAGCCGGGAAGGATTGGGGCAATCATGAAGTTGGAATGAATTGGAACAACCATAGGAAGACCCTTGCTCTTATACAAGTCACACCGGACACGGGTTGAAGAGGGCGTGTACTTTCAAGGTACAGCCGTGTAGGACTCTCAAGATTGCCTAGAATCATACACGGCTAGATACACGGTTAAAAGGCACGGCCGTGTATGGAGTCAAGCAAATCCACAGAAAGATACACGGCTAAAGTACACGGGCGTGTATGTTGCCAGAAGTTGCACAGACAGATACACGGTCAAAGTACACGGGCGTGTATGTTGCCAGAAGTTGCACAGACAAGTACACGGCCAAAGTACATGGGCGTGTACACAGGCCGTGTATCCCCTGTCGGCCAGCTTGTTCTGTTTCGCGTTTTTATGTCACTTAACTAAACTACGTCGTTTTGGACTTGTTTTTTACACGAATTGTAACCCTAGTATAAAAGCTCCTAGGGTTTAGAACATTAGAGATTAGACATCATTGAACATTAAACACTTTTGAGAGGCACCTCTCTTGGTTCTTCAAGAATTTAATTCGAACTTATCGGATTGATTTCCGTGGCGTTCATCTCGACTTGTCAATCGGTTTTCCATCCCGATTGTGGCGTCTTCACTTTTATACCAAGGTTCTTGTCTCGCTTATAGACAACAGGTCGCGGTTTTCCACTTTAGGTGTTTAGGCGTCTTAGGCAACGAATTTCCGAACGTATTGGTATTGGGTTTCGTCACGAGTTGGCGTGGTTCGTATCAGTTTGGTATCAGAGCTTAGGTTTGTCAAAACATCAAGTTCGGTTGAGGAAGGTAATATCAAAAACCCTAACTCCAATCGTTCATATCAATTATCGTGTTCAATTCCGCAATATTAATTGTCTTTTGATAGTGTAGTATTTACTAGTCGATTGTAAAAAAAAAAAAAAAAAAAAAAAAAAAGAGAGTAAAAATCACGACCAAAAAAAAAAAGAAGGGAAAAGAAAAGAAAAGAGAAACGTGATCAAAAGCCAAAAATAAAAAAAAAAACAGAGAAAAAAGAAATTTGGATAGAAAAATAGAGGAAACTTTTACGAACCCTAGAGTTGGTTTTGAATTCTACGGAAGGAAATTGATGTAGTTCGGGTTAGTTCCAAGAGAATTGAGAAGAGGAAATTGGTGAGTGATATCATCGTTGTTTGTGAGAATACACGAGTGACTGTGTGATAACATCATTTGAGTGAAACACGTAAGGGAGTGTATCGTGAGGTTTGATCATATATATATTTGTGTTGTACTAATCTTTTCTGCAGGAACTATGTCGAGACAACATTCTCCGGAAGGTGAGAGGGGAAGGTTTGATGCTAGGTTAGTAATTGAGGCGTTGAGGGGAGAAATGAAGAGGATGTTCCAAGAAGGAATGGAACAAATTCATGAGACGGTGGAGCAAAGACTAGAGCAATCCACAAACGTTTTCCAAGGGCATAAGAGGGAGAGTCGTTCTAGGAGAGTACCGAGGGGTGGAGATGAAATGTCGGGTGATGACTTTGAGAGCCTTCTGTTGGGAGTTATAGAGGTTATAGTGGTCGGAATAGAGGGACTAGAGATTGGGAAGATAGAGGAGATATGAATAGAGACGATGATCAATTGAGTAGCATAAAGATGAAGATTTCTCCTTTCCAAGGGAAGAATGATCCCGAGGCGTATTTAGAATGGGAGAAAAATGTGAGATGGTGTTTGATTGTCACAACTATAGTGGGAGAAAGAAGGTGAAACTTGCTGCCATTGAATTTTCATATTATGCTATAGTGTGGTGGGATCAATTAATGTTGAATAGAAGAAGGAGTGGCGAGCCACCTATTGAGTCTTGGGAAGAGATGAAAATAGTGATGAGAAAGCGGTTTATACCTGTGTATTACTATCGTGAATTGCACAACAAGTTGCAAACTCTGAGGCAGGGAAGCCGAAGTGTAGATGAGTACTTCAAGGAGATGGAAGTCACTATGATTAGGGCGAATGTAGAAGAGGATAGAGAGGCTACAATGGCTAGATTCCTTGCTGGGTTGAATAGAGAAATCCAAAATGTGGTTGAATTGCAGCATTATGTAGAATTGGAGGATATGGTTCACATGGCTATAAAGGTTGAGAACCAGCACAAGCGGAAGGGTAGTAGTAGTGCACGATTTCAACAGGGTAATGGTTCATCCACTTGGAAGACTAATCAATGGAAGAAGGAAGAAAAGCCTTTACCTACCAAACCAAAAGGGGAGCTGAGGCAAGCGGGTTCTACTCCTGGTAATCAAGGTAACCCTGAATCTTCTACTTCTAGAAATCGTGACATTAGATGCTTTAAATGTCAAGGTAGAGGCCATATTGCTAGTCAATGTCCAAATAGGCGTGTGATGATTTTACGTGATGATGGTGAGTATGAGACTGAGGGGGATAGTGAAGAAGATGATATGCCACCATTAGAGGATGTTAGTGATGATGAGGAGCCTGCAATGGGAAGGCTAGTGGCAGTAGTGAAGCGAGCACTGAATGTGCAGGTGAAGGAAGAAGAGGAGGTGCAAAGAGAAAATATATTTCATACTAGATGTTATTTAGGAGATCACATTTGTAGTTTGATCATTGATGGAGGGAGTTGCACCAATGTAGTGAGCAATTTTATTGTTGAGAGGCTGGGGCTCAAAACTGTTAGACACCCTAGTCCATATAAATTGCAGTGGTTGAATGATAGTGGTGAGACTAAGGTAAGTAAGCAAGCCTTGATTGGTTTTCGCATTGGTAGGTATGAGGATGAGGTGTTATGTGATGTAGTGCCAATGCAAGCATGTCATGTGTTGTTGGGGAGGCCATGGCAATTTGATAGGAAGGTTGTTCATGATGGCTTTTCTAACAAGTATACGCTTGTTCACCAAGGAAAAACTTTTAACCTTAAACCTTTAACACCTAAACAAGTGTATGAGGACCAATTGCAGCTACAACAGTCTTTTGCAAAACATAAGGTGAGTGAAAAACAGAGTGAGAGTGAGAGAGCAAAAGACAATGAGAAGAAAAAAAAATATAAAAGTCAAGATCAAAAGGAAAAGGAGAGGAAGGCTGGAAAGAGTGTGAGAGGCCAAGTTGAAGGGGAATCAACTTTGGTGGTGAGTGAAAAGGAGAGGTCAGCCTTGCAAAAGGAGAGTTGTGTGACAAGAGCGAGTGTAGTAAGGAGAGCGTTAGTGATGAGGCAACCTATGTTGTTGCTAGTTTTTAAGGAAACATGTTCGACTACTAACGACTTATCTAACTCTTTGCCTAATGTGGTTGTGTCTCTTGTGCAGGACTTTAAAGATGTCTATCCTGAGGAGATTCCAAAGGGATTACCACCTGTTCGAGGTATTGAGCACCAGATTGACCTTGTACCCGGAGCATCAATTCCAAACAAGCCAGCTTACAGGAGCAATCCGGAGGAGACAAAGGAACTCCAAAGGCAGGTCGATGAATTAATGGAGAAGGGGTACGTGAGAGAGAGCATGAGTCCATGTGCAGTGCCGGTGATTTTGGTGCCTAAGAAGGATGGGACATGGAGAATATGTGTTGACTGTCGCGCCATCAACAACATCACGGTAAAGTATCGTCATCCCATTCCTCGCTTAGATGATATGTTAGATGAGTTACATGGGTCTAGTGTCTTTTCTAAAATTGATCTGAAAAGTGGATATCACCAAATTAGAATGAAAGAAGGTGATGAATGGAAGACTGCATTTAAGACAAAATATGGATTGTATGAGTGGTTAGTAATGCCTTTCGGGTTAACTAATGCACCTACTACGTTTATGAGACTTATGAACATGTTCTAAGGACATTTATTGGAAATTTTGTGGTTGTCTATTTTGATGACATTCTTATTTACAGCAAAAATTTGGAAGATCATATGTCACACTTGAGGGATGTTTTAGAAGTGCTTCGATAGGAACAATTATATGCTAACCTCAAGAAGTGCACTTTTTGCACAGACAAACTTGTGTTTCTTGGTTTTGTTGTTAGTGCGCAGGAATACAGGTTGATGAAGAAAAGGTGCGTGCGATCCAAGAATGGCCTAGTCCAACCAATGTAAGTAATGTGCGGAGTTTCCATGAACTAGCGAGCTTTTACAGGAGATTTGTGAAGGATTTTAGCACCATTGCAGCACCACTTACTGAGGTGATTAAGAAGAACGTGGGGTTCAGTTGGGGAGAGCAACAAGAGAAGGCCTTTCAGACGCTTAAAAATAAGTTGACTCAAGCACCATTACTTGCTTTACCTAACTTTACTAAAACGTTTGAAATTGAATGTGATGCTTCAGGATTAGGTATTGGGGCAGTGCTTATGCAGGAGAGAAGACCGATTGCATTCTTTAGTGAGAAGCTAAGTGGGGTAACCTTGAATTACCCTACTTACGACAAAGAGCTATATGCATTGGTTCGAGCCTTGGAGACGTGGCAACACTACCTTTGGCCAAAAGAGTTCGTGATCTACACTGATCATGAATCCTTGAAGTATTTGAAGGGGCAACACAAGCTGAACAAAAGGCATGCTCGTTGGGTGGAGTTTATTAAAACATTTCCATATGTCATCCACTACAAGCAAGGTAAAGAGAATGTAGTTGCTGATGCACTTTCAAGAAGGTATACTCTTATCTCTACTCTTAGTTCTAGACTGCTTGGTTTTGAGCACATTAAGGAATTATATGCTGCTGATCGAGATTTTTGTGAGGAGTATGTGCAATGTGAGAAGAGTGGGCATGGAAAATTTTATAAACATGATGGATTCTTGTTTAGGGAGAGTAAACTGTGCATTCCAATGTGTTCTTTAAGAGAATTACTTGTCAGGGAGTCTCATGGAGGAGGTTTAATGGGACACTTTGGAGTAGCAAAAATATTAGGGATATTGCAGGAACACTTCTATTGGCCTCACATGAAACGAGATTTTGAGAGAATTTGTGAGCGATGTGTCACATGTAAGCAAGCGAAATCTAGAGTCCAACCTCAAGGACTTTACACCCCACTTCCCATTCCTCATGAGCCTTGGGTAGATATTTCTATGGATTTTGTGTTAGGATTACCCAGGTCTAGACATGGTCGGGATTCTGTTTTTGTAGTTGTTGATAGGTTTTCTAAAATGGCACATTTCATTCCTTGTCACAAAACGGATGATGCTTGTAATATTGCTAATTTATTCTTTAGGGAAGTTGTGCGGTTGCATGGTATGCCTAAAACAATTGTATCAGATAGGGATGCTAAGTTCTTAAGCTACTTTTGGAAGACTTTGTGGGCTAAGTTAGGAACTAAGTTATTGTTTTCTACTACTTGTCATCCACAGACTGATGGTCAAACTGAGGTAGTGAATTGAACTTTATCTACTTTGTTGAGGCTGTAATTAAAAAAAATATTAAAAGTTGGGAGGATTGTTTGCCGCATGTTGAATTTGCTTATAACCGTACAGTGCATTCTGCTACTAAATTTTCTCCTTTCGAAATTGTGTATGGTTTTAATCCACTAACTCCTTTAGATTTATCACCTTTGCCTATTTCTGAGTATGTTAATTTAGATGGCAAGAAGAAGGCTGAATTTGTTCAACAGATCCATGAAAAGGCAAGGCTGAACATTGAGCGACGAACAGAGCAGTATGTGAAACAAGCCAACAAGGGTCGTCGACAAGCGTTTTTGAACCTGGCGATTGGGTTTGGGTGCACATGCGCAAAGAGCGGTTTCCCATGCAGCATCGATCTAAACTACTTCCTAGAGGCGATGGACCATTTCAAGTTCTTGAGCGCATCAACGACAATGCATACAAGATAGATTTGCCTGGTGAGTATCAAGTAAGTGCCACATTTAATGTTACTGATCTGAGTCCTTTTGATGTAGGTGACGATTTGAGGACAAATCCTTTTCAAGAGGAGGGGAATAATGAGATCTATGATGAGAGTCAAGCCGGAAGAAGGAATGTAGATCCTCTTGAAGTGCCGGCCTGGACCGATCACAAGAAGTCGAGCGAAACGACTCAAGGAAGCACTTAATGGGTTGATAAAGGATGTCCATGAAGCCGGGAAGGATTGGGGCAATCATGAAGTTGGAATGAATTGGAACAACCATAGGAAGACCCTTGCTCTTATACAAGTCACACCGAACACGGGTTGAAGAGGGCGTGTACTTTTAAGGCACGGCCGTGTAGGACTCTCAAGATTGCCTAGAATCATACACGGCTAGATACACGGTTAAAAGGCACGGCCGTATATGGAGTCAAGCAAATCCACAGAAAGATACACGGCTAAAGTACACGGGCGTGTATGTTGCCAGAAGTTGCACAGACAGATACACGGTCAAAGTACACGGCGTGTATGTTGCCAGAAGTTGCACAGACAAGTACACGGCCAAAGTACACGGGCGTGTACACAGGCCGTGTATCCCCTGTCGGCCAGCTTGTTCTGTTTCGCGTTTTTATGTCACTTAACTAAACTACGTCGTTTTGGACTTGTTTTTTACACGAATTGTAACCCTAGTATAAAAGCTCCTAGGGTTTAGAACATTAGAGATTAGACATCATTGAACATTAAACACTTTTGAGAGGCACCTCTCTTGGTTCTTCAAGAATTTAATTCGAACTTATCGGATTGATTT
Source organism: Laguncularia racemosa (assembly GCA_037954665.1). Classification (NCBI taxonomy): domain Eukaryota; kingdom Viridiplantae; phylum Streptophyta; class Magnoliopsida; order Myrtales; family Combretaceae; genus Laguncularia; species Laguncularia racemosa. The sequence continues at coordinate 11,665 of JBBMOL010002608.1, forward strand.
TCGTGGCGTTCATCCTGAGTTATCAATCGGTTTTCCATCCCGATTGTGGCGTCTTCACTTTTATACCAAGGTTCTTGTCTCGCTTATAGACAACGGGTCGCGGTTTTCCACTTAGGTGTTTGGGCGTCTTAGGCAACGAATTTCCGAACGTATTGGTATTGGGTTTCATCACGAGTTGGCGTGGTTCGTATCAAGGACCATCTGCACCCAATGACCAAATCAATACCATTGTTGGTGTTCCTGTTATTGTGGGTTAATAAAACTCATAGATGATGGCTTATGCTCGACATAGAAAGTATCATGATGTCCTCAACATCTAACTAAAGAAGCCTAAGTTTAACACCTCCATCACCTTCTTCGATGACGATGTTGAAGGGATCCAATACTTTGATGACAACTTATTGGTAATCCAAGCTAAGATTGCGAAGCTTCCGTGTCGCTCAGATCTTCATCAACATGGGCAACTATATAGACATCCTATATTGTTTAGCCTACAACTAGATAAAAGACAAGCTTTCTACTAAGTTGAAGCCATATTACCACCATCTCTTCGCATTTAATGGACCCATGAAGACCATAGAATCATCACACTTCTTATATAGCTCAGTGATGAGAAGCACATAGCTAACACTGTGGTGGAGTTTTTGGTTGTCAACTATTGGTCCCAACACAAAATCATCTTCAAGCAAGCCACACTAAACATTTTGAAGATGACTATTAGAATAGCCTATTTGAAGACTAAGTTTCCTACCCCAATTAGGGTCGACGTGTGCTAAGGTAACTAGCAACTTGCTTAGTCTTATTACTTACAATCCTTGCAAAGGGAAACACTACCAATGTCATTGAGACTAGGCCTAAAGAGAAGCCTAAATCTTGAGGTATGCCAACCGTGGAAAATGAGCCTATATAGATTCGAAATAGTGAAGATGAAGTCACCTAGGTTAGGATGTCCCTCCCTAACAATCTTAAGGAGAGGCTTAGTGACTTCCTTTAAAGCAACTACAATGCCTTCACTTGGTCCCCCTCCAACATGCTAGGCATCTCTCTTGAAGTCATCATCTACCATCTTAATATAGATCTTGAGTTGAAGGTTGTCAAATAAATAAATAAAAAAAGAAAAACCACTTTACCCTTAAGTTTCAAGCAACAATTGAGATAGAGGTTCAAAAGTTACTAGAAGCTAGCTTTGTATGAGAGGAGCAATACCCCACCTAGTTAGTCAACGATATGTTGGTTAAGTAATCTAATGGGAAGGGGCAAATGTGCATAGATTTTACCAACCTCAACAAAGCCTATCTAAAAGATTTCTTTTTGCATGCACATTTCAACTAGTTGATCGATTCCACCTTGAGTCAAGCACTCCTAAGCTTCATGAATGTCTTCTTAAGCTATAACCAAATATGTATGCATGAGCTTAACCAAGTGCACACCTCCTTTGTCATTGACTTTAGCACATATTGTTACAAAGTCATACATTTTAGCCTAAAAAAAAGCTAGGGTAACCTATTAAAGGTTAGTAATGACCATGTTTAAGGACAAGATAGGTTGAAGTGTGGAGGTTATTCTAGATCACATGATTGTAAAAAGTTTGGAGCCTAGAGACCAATTTGAGAATCTACAAGAAACCTTCGACACATTATAGAAGTATAACATGATGCTTAACTTGCAAAAATGTATTTTTAGGGCTAAGTCGAGCAAGATCCTCAGGTACATGGTCACCAATTAGGGCATTGAAGCCAATGTCGTAAAAATTTAAGCCATCCTTAACATGTAACCCCCTAAAGACGTTAGGGAAGTTCAAAGGCTCAAAGAAGAGTGTTGTTGTACTTAATAGGTTCATATATAAAGTAGCTAACAAATGTTCTAAGTTCTTCAAGATATCGCAAAACCCTACCAACTTCTGGTGGACTAAGTAGTGCCAAAATGCCTTCAATAAACTCAAGTTGCTCCTAAGCTCCTAACTTATCTTGTTAAATTTTGTACCAAGAGAACCACCATACTTGTACCTCTCAATCAGTAACCAAGCCCTTTTCCTTGATATTTTAAAACCCAAAAGGAAAGGGGACCACTTCCCCATCTACTATTAAGTCATGTTTTGGGAAAAGGGTTAAGTATTTTGTCACTAACTAGCCACTACTTTAATGCTCCAAAAACTCACCCTTTAGGTTAAAATTTTCCCAATTATTTCTTTGGGAATTTAAGTGATTGGGGCCCATAAAATTTTTCAACCTAAAAAACCCACTTAACCCCTAAGGTGGCAAATTTTACCATTGAGTGCATTACAACAAAAGATGATCAACCTAAGCATTATTTTAGTGGATGCCCCAAACCCCCCTTTGGGTTTGGGAAAAGGGGAGGGAAAGGGTTAGGTTTAGGTTTGGGAGGGAGTTAGGCTCGTTCTAAAAGTCAAGAAAGGGGAAATTGTAATTATGCATTAAAATTTTAAAGGTTCCCAGTTAACAAAAATTTAAAGGAAAAGTAAAAGTGTTCTTTTGTAGGCATAAAAGCTTACAAGGGAAAAGGTTAGTGCTAAGAATCCCCCAATTTTTTTTATTTTTTTAAAATTTCCCTAACTTGTTGTCCAACATGCCGGGAAAGGGTATGTGGGAAAAAGAAAAAGGAATGTCCAAATACCTCGAGAACCCCCCTCACAATCCTAAGTACTGGCAGATTTTGGGGGTTGATTTTGAATTGCACTAGAAGATGATCAACCCAAGCTTTTAGCTAAAGAAATGCCCCATTAGATGGCTTATCCACTTATTTTAAAGGGGTTGGATTTGGAAATTTGGGGCCATTCAAAAAATTTTTGGGAAAGGGGGCGAAAAAAAAGTTATGCACTAAAAGTTTAGGCTCTCGGGTTAACAAAAAAATGGGGTAAATTTAAAAAGTGCTCATTGCAGGCATGAAGCAAAAAAGGGAATTTATTGTTGAGAATCTCCAAATTTTGTTTTCAAATTCCTAACTTGTTGCCCAAACAGGAAAAAGGGGAGTATGCCAAAAGACAAAGGAATGTCCAAATACCTAGAGATGGGTGAAGACCTTTGGTAAAAGACTTTCCTTCATGAGGGGGCCATAAAATCACTTGAAAGCAAGAACACAAAATTTGGAACAACCTCTCTAAAAATAGCCCAACTGTTTGTTCAAAACTAACAAAAACATTTCATTAAACTTTACTTGAAAAAAACTAAAATAAGTTTGGGTAAAACAAAAAAGTAGTCAAAACCCCCCCAAAACCCCAAAGGGGCCCATTGGAGGGCCTAACCCCTTTGGAAAATTTTAATCAAGATGGAAATCCCCCAAAAAATAAAAAAAAAGAGGAAAAGGAAGCTCATATACAATTTAACCATTCAAGCTCCTTTAAACAATTTAAAAGTTTTTACCATTTTCTTTTACCCTGCCTTTAAACTTAAAGGGGGCCTTTCCAACAAAGACAAAACCTAGGATGTCCTTAAAGAGCTACACATAAAAATGTGTAGTAACCAATTTAGAGCTATGCATTGGAAAGCTAAACCCCACCCCCTGCCCCGACTATTATCAGCTAACTTTTAAAAGGAGGCCACAAAAGAGCGAACCGGTGGTGCATTAAATTTCCAAAAACATACACCAATCGTTGGCCATTTGGTTGAGCCAATTTTTTTGGTTTTTTTTCTTAAATTTAACCTATAATCCAACCAACAAATTTACAAGTTAATTGATAGTAAAATTAAGGAAAAACTCTATTTTATTATAAATTTTTTTTTAAATTAGGGGCACTACTTTAAAATAAGTTAAAAATAAAATGAATTAAAAATTTTAAATAGGGAATTAAAACCTTTAAATAACTATAAGTTTCAAATTTTTCCAAAAAAAAATTTCTTAAAAAAATTTTGGCTGAAAATTTGACTTAGTAGGCAACCCCATTAAAACCCCAAATTTGGTTTTTCAAATTTTTAATTTTTTAAGAAAAAGAATTAAAGGCTACATATAACTTCCCCCTTTATGATCAAAAAGTGGAAGACAAAACATATTTTACGTAAATTTTAAAACATGAATGAATTTAAAGTAGCATTTAAAAATTTTTATTCCTTTTTTTTGACGAATTTTCTAAAAAACTTTTTTTTAAATTAAAAAAAAGAAAAATTTTAAAAAATAAAAAATTTTTGCAATTTTTTTTTATATGGTTGAAGCTAAAGTTCTTAATTACTTATTAGTCAGGGTCAAACCAACCCCAGTTCTCCTTTTTTATTTTTTTATAAAATATTTTGTCCCTTTGGGTTTAAAATTTTTTTTATGAAAATAGGGGCATGTTTTTTGTTTATTCCATTAATATTTTCTAAATAAAATTCTCCCAAACCCAAAAATTTTTTTTTCCCCCAATTTTGAAAAAGGAACTAAACGGGATCCTAATTTTGAAAACAATAATTTTAAAATTTTTTTTCTTGAAAATTTTTTTTATTCCCAAGGGGGACAACAAATTTTTTAACAAATTTTTATTTTAAAAAGTTTAAAAGAAAAAACCCTGTCAAATTTATAACTAAAATAAAAATTTTGAGAACCTAATCAACCTTAACGGGTTTGGTTTTTAAACACAAAAAAACCCATGGCTTATAATGGGGCTCCCCAATTTAATTACAACTTTTGATTCTTTGGAAATTTTAAATTTTTATATCTTAAAAACAAATTGGAAAAATTTGGGTTATCATGAAACCTACAAAACAACCCAAAACCAAATTTCTTATTTTTTTAATTTTCATTGGGTTTTTAAAAAAAATTCCCAGGTCATTTTTTTGAAAAAGGGCTTTGGGCATGTCTTTAAAATAAATTCATTTTTAATAACTTTAAAAATACTTTAAACTTTCATTACTAATTAAATTAAGTAAAGGTTAATAACCTGATTACATATAAATTTATATTATTAATTTAGAATCTAGCCCAATTTTTATTAATCATACTTAATTTTATTGATTTATATTAACTAAATATTCAATTTAATAACATTTTCTACGGTAAGTATAGGGAACCTTGAAACTTTTATTTTATACACCGTAGAGTATAATTTTCAAGGTGAGTAATGACTATAGGATAGGAATACCTCATATCTATATCCTATCCTATGAGAGTAGGTTTGAAAAATCTATACTTGAAAACTACCGCATTATGCTTAATATTGACCTAGAGCTTACTCGATCAAGTAGGGCTTAGGGTGACTACCTTATATAATAGTTACCTAGTTACCCTTAGTTATAATATATAGAGATACACTATTTATGTTGAGTATTTTTAAGTTGATTAATTTTTTTAATCAAAGATTTCAAGGAGAAAATATGTGAAATCCATTAAATTTCAAATAGATAGTATTTATTTTTTATTGAAGTAAGATAGTAATCAAACTATGAAAAGCATAGAATAGTCATCACAATGATTTGTTTTTTTATTGCTTTTGGCTCACACAATGCGTGTGCATCATTTGTTAGTATGAGAATATTTTTCATTTTTAAAAGTACATGAAATCGATAATTCTACATTTTCAAAAACATGGAAAAAGCCAAATTAATATCACTTTTTTTTTAAAAAAAAAAATGTATCTCCTTTGTTGTTTTTATAGGCACGCACATGATAACTCCTTAAAGAAAGAAATTAAATATGACCAAAATATTTTTAGTTTATTTTAATAAATAAATTAATAATGTATTTACCTTAGTTATACATTTTTTTTAGTTTTATATTAATGCATTTTTAAGACTAATTATGCACCATTTCTTTTCTTTCTTAAATTATCAATCATTGCTTAATACTACTTTATTTAGTTTTTGCATGCTTATCATAAGTATACTTTTGCTATATAGTTTTATTTCTAATTATGATAAATGAAACTTGTATTTATTTACCAAGAAGGATAGAAAATGACATTAAGAAATCAATATTCAATTTGTGTACAAATAATAAAATAAAACAAAATAAAAGCATAAAATAGATTGCAAAAGAAATAGATAAATAGAGAATAAATGTTGTATAAACAGTTTAGGGAACCAAACTGTTTAAAGGAATTACCTTTACAAAAGAGTTTACAACCAAATCATAAAGTGCAATTAAGCAAGAATGAAAGTTCATACACATACAAATGAAATCATGATAAATTTTGTCCTCAATTGCTTACTATGCAAAGTAACCATCTTGTTGAGCCCAATTTATATTTCTTAATAGGTTTTTAGGCCATTTTTATCATTTTTCATTATGATTGAATCTTCTCACTACCTACAAGGATATAATTAGTGTATTTATCATTTATAATTAATTTACTCACATCCTGTCAAAATTTATCCAACCTTCTTTCAATTAGGTTAAGCTAGTAAATCGTAACCTTATATGGATTAAAATTCAATTTTGTTATGAAATCCACATTATAAGTTGAGTAGTATCCTCTTGACTTGATACAAAGAGATTATTTAGTAATGAGAAGTGGTGTCGGTGTGGCAATGTATGAACAAAGTGTAGCTTCTAGCTAAACTGCTAGGATGGTGAGGGCTTTAGGGGAGAGATGGGATAAGAATTTGTTGAGTCATGCATTAAAAGGGTGATTAGTAGAATCGATTGTAAGGTGATGCAAGAAGGTATTGCCAGTTTTAGTGATGATGAAGGAGAATTTCAAGTGATTGTAAGTTTTACATAGATTATAGGAAAATGATTTTCGTTTTGAAAAAGATGAAATTAGTTGTTATCTTCTAACATTGCTAGCCATTAAAAGTCACTAGGTTTTTGCAACCTCAAGATAGTATTTTACAATTGGAAAGCTTTACTCATGATAAACATTGAAACAAAACAAAAAATCACTATCCATGAAATAAATACACCCTAAATTAGGAGAAAGAAATTTGGTCTATCGAGGGCACACTTCTGTAATGGGAACTTCATCAACAGAAACTGGATTTGAACTACCATCAGATTGATTAGAGCTCATTCCTTTTAACTCCTTTACCTTCCCTTCTATCTTACTACGAATGAAGAAAGCGGGGTTGTTGGGGGGTTTGGCCCAAGGTAATAGTTTTGCTATTGAGCTTAGTAAAAATTGTAGCCATCCTCGGCCTCTTAGTTGGATCTTCTTGCACACTTAATAAGCTGAATGAATGCATCTTATAGCTTCACTCCTACAAAGGAGTCTTTAAGTAATGGATCTACTACTTCCAAGGGTGTCCCATTTTGGAAATTTCTCCATGCCTAAAGTGGCCAATAGATAATTTTTTAATATGCCAAAGAAAATCAAGTGAATTCGAAAATAGCTATAGCAAAAGTAGAAAAAGCTTACATAGTGGAAGACCCATTGAATTTGATCGTCTTGCAAGAAATTATTCTGTTTTCCACTTTAATTCTAAAAAGTAATTACTCCAAAGCTATACCATCTGACTTCATTGAGAATTGGCCATGCATTGCATACTTGGAGACATGTAACCACTAAAATCCAAAGGCAATATCGCAATAATGAATAAAAAAAATTTAAGTGATTAACTATTTGAAATTTTGCATTTTACGTATGAGCATACTACCAGATCATTTTAACTAGTCAATGCAACTAATTTAAAAGTTTAAACTTGTAGTTGTAGATATGTACTGACTTTCTAATTTATTACTTGGTTTCATCCTTTTTCTTATGGGCAAGAAATTTAACTAGAGCTCATCTTATGAATGTCTTCAAGTTGAGTGAAATTTATTGCATAAAAAAAATTTAAATTCTTGATCTTTTTCACTAAAATCACAATGAATTTAGCTTTATAGCCAACTAATTTCAGAGTTTAAATATCATAAATTTTTGTAGGAAATGTTAAACATCTATAAGAAACTTTAGATCCAAAAGTTGTTGACCTTATACTTACTATGTTCCAACTATTTTTTTTGTGTTTCCTTTAGTTTGACAACCCCAAAGATTTCGTGCTGTTCCAAAATCAGAAATCTTTGCATTCATATTGTTATTAGTAGCACGTTACTTGCTTTGAGATCGCGATGAATAATTCGGAAATTTTAGATTCTTCATGAAAAAATAGAGCAATCCCCTTTGTAATTCCTAACAAAATCTTGTAACGTGTTGACCAATCTAGTAATGCTCGCTTTTTAGCATCTGCATAATCAAGGAAGAATGTAAGGAGAGAATGAGTTTTAATTCTATGTTATGAGCTAAGGGATTGCTTAGACAAATTAATTCATTCAACGAAATAGAATATGGAGAAATAGGAAAATTCCACCATACTTATTTTTTGATACAACTTCAATTTATCTTTCAACATGCAATATATTTAGGCCTATTACACCATAAATTGAATCCATATGTAGGTCTTATTTCACCTATATTATAAATATTTTATTGAAATTGTATCTATTTCTACATGTGTCAAGGCTACCTACTTTTTTTTTCCTTGTCCAAATGTGGCCCCTCATTTTCATTAGCAAAGTCAACTTGAAAATTGGGGGGTGAAAAGAGTGGGTTAAAGAGGCTTATAGTAGAAATAAATCTTCCATTGATTTGATTGACAAATTGTAAAGCTTGACTATGTATGCTCTTAATCTTTTTTTACATGGATCTCAAACTTCAATATATTTATAATGGAGATAAAAGATGTACCAAAAAAAATATATTTCTTTTCCTTGAAAAAGATATTGTTTCCCCTAACTTGAAGAATTAGAAATCATCTCTACAACCTTTTTCTCACTACTATTCAAGTTGATAGGATTTGGGGAGAGGAAAGAGAAATTACCAAATAGATAGTAATCAAGGCTCTTATGAGCAATATCATAAACCAATAATTTCTCTTCTCCTTTCCAAGCAAAATCCTAGTAACCCTTACAAGATTCCTATGCTGAAGTCTTGCAACCCGCATGACCTCATTTTTGAATCTTCAACACCTTGCCGAGAGTGTCTAGCTAGCCTTTTCACGGCAACAATTTGTCCATTAGAAAGCGTCCCCCCTGTATATGATTATAAAATTTTTTTGAAGGTAGCTATAGTTGATTTAACTAAATTATGCAAATGTAATCATTTACCTTGTAAACTTCACCAAAAACCTCCTTCGCCAAGCTTGTTTTCGTGAGTAAAATTGTTTTTAGCATTTTTGTATTTTTTTAAATCAAATTGTAATGACTCGGCCGTGGAAATTTCTGTTCCCACTAAATTAAACAAAAAAATAATATGTGACCTGAAAAGCATAATGCTATGAAGAATGGAGGCTTTGGTTACCACTTTCATCTTGTTCAAAAGCAATATTTTCTCTTAGCAGTCATTCTCCGGAGTAAGCAAATCCAAGAAAAAAAAAGGGCCACAACTACAGTGGGTACAACGATGCCGACAATTGCAGCTATAGAGTTCTTTTTATGTCCTGCAAACGTAAATTTTTTAAAACCAAAACCAAAACAATTTATCTAATGGGGTTTGTTTCGGGGACCACGTTTGCTAAACTTTAGTTATAGTATTGGTTACAATGAAAAATCTCTATGGTTTTTCAAATATTATTGTACTAATCTTTAAAGGTTTGTAGATTCTAGATGTTTGTAATGTTAGTGATGGAAAACAATGATAGTAGCTACCACTAGTAGCAGTGATTAACATCTACGGGGAAATGCAAATAGATATTTTAAAGGGAAAATGATTTCCTCTTAAATTTAAAAATTAAAATCATTTTTTCTTATTTTCCTTCGATATTTTCTATGTTGGTTAACTATCACTATCATCTGTTAATGTCATTCCACCAACAGTTGATTTAAGAAAATATAGATTACAAACTTACTAAACACCGGGTCTCAACAAGACATAATTTAGAGAAAGGATTACAAATAAATACAGATAAAAATATCATGATCTAAAGAGTTAAAAAGATCAGGCAAGAAAATATATCTCACTATTTCCTTTATCACGGGATGATTTTTTTATCTAAATTTTTTTATAAGAATCCTCGCTAAAAAGGAAAAAAAAGTTTTTATGCTTTCAAAGCAAACAAAATAAGGGGCTGCTAAAATTCCCTCAATGGATGTTCACATGCAAACATTCAATTTTTTTAGTAATTTTACAAACAAATTTTAAGTACGTCTATCAACTTGAAGTAAATTACGAATTACCGTAAGCTTACTAATATTTGTGGGATTTTACAAAAATTTTTTGAATATTTTTATGAATTTAAAAAAATTACAAACTTAAAAATTTTTAAAGAAATATACTGTTTGTGAAAATTGGTAAAACTTCGTGAAAATTATGAATTAATGTTATGAACTTTATTTTTAAGTTATTTTATTTAGTATTTTGAAAATAAAAAATTTAAAAAATCGAAGCCATTCAAGAATTTAGGGGGAGTTATAAATGTGCAGCCTCTATTTTTCATAGAATTACAATTTTGGTCGTCGGTAACATCATTATATTTTTGAAAACAACTTTTTTTTTTACAATTCACTTAGTACTTAAAAATTTTTTTAAAACTCACCCAAAGTTTACAAAGTCGATGTAAACCGTAAAATTTTTTTCTGGGCCGAAAAATTACTAAAATTTTGCAATTCACTTTGAAGTTTTTAAAAATGCAACTTCTAAGGGAAAAAATTTTTGAAATTTCTACAAAATAAACATTCATCAACTTCTTGAAGCCTAATTAAAAACTTGCATCCTAACTAATGAAAATTTTCCATCTTAGGAAAACAAACTCAATTAAACCATCAAATGCAAATCGCTTGTATAATTTTATTATTATGTACTGGGCTAGTACCTGGAAGAATAGGGGGGAGAAGGAAACCCAACTGGACTCGGGGCGGGTGCTTCGCGAACGGATAAAGCGACTCATAAAAAGGAGTAAAACTCAAACCTATATTGCATAGGGGGTTAAAATTCTGCCCCCTTCATATCCGAGGAAGAAAACCCCCTGCAAAAGAAAGCATTCACTACATGAGAATTCGTCGTCGGCTGCAAGCACCCAAAATGTAAAGTGTCCGTGGCTTGAAAAATTCATTTTCGCCACCATAAACTTTTTTGTTGGGTCCTCCATGGAAGCTTTAGGAAATGTTCATTGCTATTTTTTTACCCAGCAAAGTTGAAGACGAGCACGTTGTTTTCGTTCTTGGTATTTACAGGG
>JBBMOL010002609.1:0-22722 GCA_037954665.1 Laguncularia racemosa
TTTAGGCTTAGGCTTATAGGATTCCAGACATACTGTAAATTTCCCTTATTTGCATGCATATTTCATGTTCCCCTCATATATAAAATTTAAAAGGTTAAAAAATTTTTTTATGTAGAAAATTTTTTACAACATACAGTAAAAGTTCATCTAGCTAAATACTTTATTCAATAAAAAGGGACGGAAAAAAATTTTTCAAATAGAAATTTTGATATAAGTAAAAGTTAAAGATGTAAAATTTCAAAACACAGTTGCTTACTAGAATGCACCATCACGGGCTTCATTTAAATGTAAAACGACTAAAAGAAGTAGAAGCAAACTCCATTGAAGAAAATGCTTTTTTGGACCCCACAAAAAAAGACACTATTAGGAGGATAAACCCCCGAAAAACATACATTTTTGAAGAATTTTTTTGGGAAAGGAAAAATATTATTAGCAGTAACCCACTAAAAAATTTTATAGCATTAGGGGTGAAATATTTTCACAAACATGCAGTGATGCAAGGGCTGATAGTAGTAGTTTTTTGGGAATACAATTTCCCAAGTAGATAACATGAAATTACACAACAATCACTAATCATTAAGCTAAATTCTCATCACAGAGCTTAAAATTTTTCATTTCCCTTTAAAGCCTTAATAGAAAAACCTGTCTCCTTTAAAATTTAAATTTAAATTTTGGCAAGAACAAAAAAATCCTAAATTTTTAAATGTGTGATATTGGGGGAAAAGGATAAGGTGAAGCTCTTATTTTAGAGACAGTGGAAAAAAAGGGAAAAAAAATGTAATGAAGACTTATGTAACATCTTTAAAAAGCAAAAAAAAAGAAAGAAAAAAAAAATTTAAAAAATTACTTACACTACATTTGCCTGATGGACCTCGTCATCTAATGGTTTTGCAGTCTAAGCCTTACTATTACATTCTCCAAAATAGGGGTGTCTTCCAAGATCTAGCTGTGAATCTTCAAAAAGCAAATCTCGCATTTAGCCTAATATGTGATTTCCCTGCGGAAGTGGCAATTCGGTCCCCTATTGTCTTTCTAGAAAATTTCCCCAAAAAACCTTGCCTCGATATGGACCTCTATGTTTTTTTTCTTGGTTTTTATCCATTTGGGTTTTTCATTTTTATTCTCCTTTTGCTGTCACTTCATTTTCCTCTCACTCCTCTTTGTTCTTTCCCTTTTCCCCTTTTTTCATTCCTCATCATCCAAACCCTATTGAACCCTTTGTTGTTATTAGCCTCATCTCATTTTCCTTTAAATAACCCTCTTATCATTAAAACCCAAATAATAAAGCAAAAAGGATTCCCAAACATGGAAAGTTTTCCATTTTTTTTGCTGCTAATTATGAATTGGTCATTAAAAAAAACCCAAATTTGTAGCCTAACATCATCTGCAAAGAGGAAAAAGTTTTGAATTAAAAATTTAAAATAGAAATACTAACAAAAACACTAACAATATTGGTTATTTTTTCAAATTTGTTTATCTAAAAAGATGATCCACAAAAAAGATTCTATAAAGGTTTCTGATTTGGTCATGATCATACGAAGAAATTAAAAAAAGAAAATTTTACTGTAAAAAAGAAAAAAATAGTAAAAAATAACAATAGAAAATATAAGCACCTTTAAATATAACAACTTTTACCTGTTAATTTTGCTTTTTTAAGCTCCCACCATCACTACCCATCTACGCTAATTACATGACTTGTTAAGCTATTTTAGTCCTTACCCAAACTTAGGGACCCAGACTACACAAATGCCTTAGATAAGTATCTTTTAGAGCATTTTTCATTTTGTAACGCCCTTCAGAGCATTTCTTATTTTTCCATTGCTTAAAATTGGTGATTGATTAATTTGAAATGGAATTGTGATGAGGTGGTTTTTTTTGACTATTTTTCCATCATTAAATTTTTTTTTGGACTCTCATGTAAATCATTGTTATTTTGAGGGCTAGTATGAATGGATATTATCATACCAATTTCTCTTGTTTTTATGCTTATTTAATCATTTCAATAATTTGTTTATTTCGCTCTAAGTCATACCACTTACATTTGAAGGGGGAATAAACATTCCTGTACATAGTTTAATTGTATGATATCTCTAAATTACCAAAAAATACAATGGAGCCCCTTGTGTGAGCTTGTCACACAAACACCACTATTTTGCGACTTGCCTTTTTTTGTCCCATTCCTCTTTAAAAAAAATTCACACCTTTAGATCAAGCTTAAATTTTATTTGCATTTTTTTTTTGGTCCCCATTAGAGCATTAATTTTTTTTGATGCCCCTGGGTTTTCACTTTTCATTTGTAAAATCTACAAAAAATAGACACAAATTTTTTATAAAAAAAAATACAATTATAAATTTTTAAAAAATTGATTGAATTGTTTAAATAAGCATTAGAAAGTTTACTTTGTTTTGGAACCATTGAGAATTGCCCTCAGCACCCTCATGTTTAGTGAATTATTCACACGTAAACATCTTCAAACTCCCAAATAATATACATATGATTGGGATAGATAAAAATTTTATAAGAAAATAAAAATTAGTGTTTATAGCCCTATGCAAAAAAGGTTGAGCTTCCTATATTTATTCAGACATGAAAAAGTAATTTTCTAATTTAAATTTAAACACCAGCATACTTGCATCCACCAAAAGTGGGGGACCCGTTGTGAAAACATTTGGAAACCACCATAGGCATTTCCTGGGCTCCCATCGTAAAAGGAAGAGGTTTTAAACCCTTTTGTCTCAATATTTTTCTAGGTATAGGCACAAAATGTTGCCCCTTTCTTTTGCAATGTTTTCTCTATATAACCCTTAGGGCGGCTCTATTTTTTACCATTGCTTTCAATCCCCTAGAACCTCTCAAAAGGATACATCAATCATACTGCTTGGTCCACATAAACGGGTTTCCTTGGCAAATGCACTATAGGGGACCATCACATTAAGAATGTAGGTGGAAAACTTTCAAATTTTATAGGGGGTTTGGAAAATCTTTTCCAACTTTTCCAACAAACTTATTTTAAGTTTAGAACATAATTCTCTAAAAAACCCAAAATTCAACAATTGCCCCATATCCCTACAAAAAAAGGCCCCAAAACCAATTGGAAAATCCTTTTGAACAATCATGGCAACTGACCTTTAAGTTTTTTAGAGATGCCCGTAAATGCCCTTTTGGGGAAACCCATTTTTTGCTCAAAGCGATTTTGATATGTTAGATAAACAGCCATTAGGCAATTTAAACATTTTTAACAAAATCAAAAAAATAAAAAAACCCTTATTCTTCCCAAATTATATCTGCTGGGGTTTAAACAGATCCACCCTGGCAAATAGTGTTCATTCTCTCAAATGCATCCCCCAAAAAGGGTTATGGTTGCCTTTTACAGTGTCCTTGGTTCTACCCTTATTTTTTGAAGTTCCAACAACATTATCGAAAAATTTTTTTTTCATATGCTTTTACACGAGATTAGTCTTAAAAAAAAAAAACTTTTTCCAACAAGGTAACTCAAAAAATAGTTTTTTTTTTTCACCAATTATTTTCATCTATTTTTGTTTTTCTATTTCTATGCCCAACCTTTTCCCTTTGGGTGACATTTTTTAATGATAAGTTGATTTTTTAAATGTTAACCAATGAAATTTCTTAGGGAGTCGATCAAAATTTTTACCATTGAAACTTTTACTAGTCACCTGGGTGGTTACCGGAAAAAAACCGCCTATGACCCATTAGTGAAATTTTTTTTTGTAGTGCACAAATTCTTGTCCACTTTCTACGGGACAAGTTTTAAAACCCCTTTTATGGTCCCCCCCTATATCCCAAAACAGGAAAATCATGAATCGCCCAAAAAAGTTTTGCAGCATACAAAAGGATTTACTGATACCACATAAAATTTTTTTCACCCCACCCATCATAACCCCTTCAATCATAACAAAGGGGGCTGTAGGAAGATGTCAATCTCTTTCCCGGGTGATCAAGGACCCGAGTTTAAGATAAAAGGGATAAGAACATATAAGGATTTTTTTCTTTTACACTTCAAAGGGGCACGTTATATGGGAAACTTTTACGGGCCACAAAATAGTTTACCAATTTCCCAAAAATTGAAACCACGGTAGAAAAGATTAATCGCAATTACGGCATCGGGAAAAATGGGGAAAATTTCGATTAAGGTTTTCCACACTTTGAATCAAAAGGATGTCTTAGTACTTTTTTCCTCACTAACATCTCTTCTTTATGCCCTCATCTCAGATATATTTTTTTAGAATAAATAGTCGTTGTATCATGGTTTTAAAAGAAAATTTTTAACCCCGTTTTGATGTTTTTTTTCCCCTTTACCCAATCTTCCACCAAACTCATGACTGTGGAATTTTGATCTAATTTGAAACTCCTTCCAATTAACCAAAACGTTCCTACAAGCAAAATCAAATGCCATCCATTCCTAACTCATTAGCATTTTCCTCACTTCATAATTTTACGATGGAAGCCTCTCACCACAAGGAAATATCTTTTGAAAATTTCCCGCCCACATGTTAAAACTTTTAATTGCGCGCCCATCCCATTTTTAAGTGCTCATCTTGACTAGTGATAATAAAAAAAAACTTCTTACACCCGGGGTAACCCACGCTTAGCTCTTTTCAGTGGCTATTAGCCCATCACTCTATTTCATCATTACTTCAACATTAAAATCATCATTATCGGAACACTAACCATATGAACTATGTCCCAAAAAATTTGTTAGTCATTTTGATATCAAAACTGTGCCCCTAAATTTTTAGGGGGTCTCCAAACCCCTTCCCTCTTCGTTCAACAAGTTCATCCACCCCAATTTTCATCTGATACCACTCTTGACACACTTTCGAAACTTATTTACGTGAATGTCTCCCGGTCATCTAAGTCGATGGGCCCATGCCATTCCCCATCAAAAAAAGGTGCTAAATTGCTCTTAGTATCCCAATTTTTATTCAAACAATCAAAAAGGACACTTATTAAGCCCTTAACTCGCCCTGTTTCACGCTACCTAAGAAACTTTGGACCCATTTATGTACTCTTGTGAACAGCGTTTAAATGTTGGTTTAAATTCTTGTTTCAAATCACTTTATTCTTCCACAAACTAAAAAAATTAAAAGTAAATTCCCCTTTTAAAACAAATTCCCCTAACTGCAAATTTGACCACAATACAATAAAAAAATTTTTATAATTTGAACTTAAAAAATTTTTCCTTAATAAAATCACCCAAATACATTTACTTTTTTTTAAAATTACATGAAATGGCATTAAAAAGTTGCGGGGGTTTTAAAAAACCCCTTTTTTCCCCTAGGAATGAATAATAATTGAAAATAATCAATTCTTAATTTTTTCCAATTTTTCAAATTTTTCCAAAATTTTTAGCAAAAATAATTAAAAAATTTTCAAAAATAAAAAATAAAAAAAAAAAAAACATAAATTTTAAAAAAATGATTCAGAAATGGCAATAAAAAATAATAAAAATTTTTACAAATTTTGAAAAAATCAAAAAATACAAAAAAAAAAAAAAAAATCGCATTAAAAATTTACAATTGCGAAATAGAAAAATCAAAAGGGGGGCTACCCCACTGGTCCGGCCACGGCTAAGGCGCGGGGGGGCTCGGGTCGCGGGTTCAATCGGGGGGGGGGGGGGGGAGGCAGTTTCCCCTTTTTTGTTTTTTTACTTATCCAGGACATGTGGAACCTCTGAGGGCGGGAGTAACCGCGCCCGGGCGCGTGATCGTTTTTTTAAATCGGGCCCAATCGCCGGGCAAAGGGAAAAAAATTCGCATTTGGCCGTTTCGTTTCTTTTTGGCACAAACCCAAACAGATTTTCAACAGAATTGAGATAAACACATTCAATTTGGGAATCAAACCAACAATAAAAGGATTTGCACGAATGGGAGTTGGTTTTAAAATTTAATCTTCGCCCGATTTGTTTTAGGGGGCGGAAACCAAGCTTATCCAACTCGATTTTGAACGCCTAAAATAGAGGAGGAGTAGGGGAAGCCAAAAACGGATCAAAGGGAGAAAGTTAGAAAAGAGAGCAAAAATGGAGGGGGCAGGGGGGGGAGAACCAAAAAATCGCGATCACCGCCGGATTTGAACCACCCCCAAGACTTTGGGGGGACAAACCCCACCACCCCCTTTGGATTCAGCACCCTCAAGAAGCGGGATTCGCACCTCCCCCGTTCAAAAACCGCCGGAAAGCCGTGAATAAAGCCCTCCGGCCGTGCCAACCCCCCACCCGCCTCGCCCCCGGATCCAGGTAAGCGAATTTTTTGGATTTTTTATTTATTTTTTAAATTTTTTTTGTTTTTATTTGATTTATTTTTGATTTTTATTTGTTGTTATTTTTTTAAATTTTTATTTATGTTTTATGTTTTTTTTTCCATAAGTAGGAAAATGTAGAAAATTTAGGTTTTTGGATTTAATAAGTAAAAAAAAAAAAAAATAATAAATAAAAAAAAGGGGAAAAAAAAATAAAAATTAGAAAAAAAATAAAAAAATTTTAGTTTAAAAAATAAATAGATAATAACTTAGCATAAAACTTTTAAAAAAAAATTATGCAAATTTAAAAAAAATCAAAAAAAAATAAAAAAAAACAAAAAAAACTACAAAAATCAAAAAAAACTTAAAAAAAATTAAAAAAAAATTGAAAAGAAAAAAAAAAAATCAAAAAAAAATTAAAAAAATTTTAAAAAAGTTTTTAGCACTTAGAAAACATTTTTTCAAATAAATCCAAAATTGATGTTTTTCCAAAAAACCTTTTTTCAAAAACAATAAAAGTTTGGGTTTAAATTTTTTTAAAAAAAAATCCCAAAAATGGTAACAACAAAATCGAAAGAGATTTCAAAAAAAAAATTTAAAAAAACACATTTAAGGTTTTCAAGAAAAAAACTACGCTTGTTTGATCCTGACTACATACGTAGGCACCCATTGGGTCAACCCATAAAAGAAAAAAAAAAAATATTTTTAAAAATAATTCAAAAACAAATAAAAAGTAACAGAAAAACAAACAATAAAAACAAAAAAAAGACATTTCTAGATAGAGAAAATTTTTTGGGTTTGGGTGGTAACCGAAAGGGTTTTAAATGGTTAACCCCCAACTTGGAAACCTGGTTTTTTTTTTCCTCTTTTCACCAAAAACGAGAAAGGAAATACACGATAGGTCCAAATTAAGACAAACCCGCCCTTTAGTCTTAAATTTTAAAATATTTCCCAAACAACAGTTGGGGGGCGACCAAAATTTAAACGAAGTTTAATTCAAGTGGGGGTCATTTTAGATGAGCTAGGTCTAGTCTAATGGATTAGAAAGGAAAATTCAAAAAGACTCGACAAAATGGCGACTCACTGGGGACCCATCCTAGCACCCACCGAACTCTTCAAATTTGTTCTCTTTAAGAAATGTGTTTCATCATTATTTGTTACAACTTTTCGGGGTTTAGTTAGATTTTCGTTTTTTGGGGGGGTTTTGCATGCATATGTGTGTGTGAGTAGATCTCAAAAACCCGGGACCGCCAGAAACCTAAGAGGGGGAGCCATTGTTAGGTTTCGGCGAAGTGAGTTATTAAACCGTTCGGACCGATAGGCTGCCCCCCCCTATTTTTTGAAGGCCTGGATCCATTTTCTTCGAGAATGCGGGAGGCCATAGACCCGGGAACCTTTTTGAAAAAACCTCTTGCATGCATAACATCGGGGTTTAACAATTGATAAAAAGAATGGTTTTTTTATTTTGTTCAGGGAGTTAAAAATTTTTTCCCCCTTTAATTTTCATATTTCTGTTTTTTAATTAGGCAATTTCTTATTTAATAAGGGCTACACCGCAGTCGACGCCCCTTTCGCAAAAAAATTCGGGTGTATAAACCTTTTTGGCCCCAAAGTTGGTATGGACCAATGGTTTACCTTGTACAACCCAGGGAGCAGGCCTTTCCCAAAAATCGATTCCATCCTCTCACTGAAAAGAAGAGGTAAATTTTTGCCTTTAGTCCGGGCCATGCCCAATATGGGAAATCGACCCCCGCTGCTTTTTTTATGGGGGTTCGTTGAGATCACCCCTACCCGGGAGGAGTACACCTGTTGCAAACGGGCTCCAGCACGACTATAAAATCTATACACCAACCTTGAGGCCGGGCCACCCGGTCCCTTCACAATTTTAATTAGGCACCGTAAGAAAACCGTCCAAAAAAAGCCCGGGCAGACTGTAATGGATTTGCATACGTAGGATGATTTAAACCGGTTCATCGCCCGAGAGGACAATGGGGTGGGAAAGGGGGAATATTGTGTGGGGACCCCAAAACTTACAGACAGGAAGGGTGAACGCTTTTCTTGACACCTTTTCGCCACCATACGTTCTCCACCGGACCTTTATATTCACTCCCGGGTTTGCAGAGCTGGTAACCCAATTTCGGGGAGGGAAAATTTACACCCGGGGGTCTACTGGGAAAAGACCCGGGGAACTTAAATTTTCCTCAAGAAAAAGGCCATGGGATCCTTCGCCAAAGCCCAACCTTCTTCTATAGGGTTGTAACCCACCTTAAGTGCTTGGGGTTGACCTGGTCCAAAAAAACCTAGCCCAGCAGGGGACTGAAACCAGATAAAAAGGTAAAAGCTACCCACGACCTTACCAGCCACAGTTGGGTAAGGACTTAAAGTTTCAGTGCTGACGTTTCTTGGACAGCTAGGTGGATTTGCGTAACAAAATCCGGGGACCTGCAAAACCCCCAAAGCAGTACCTTAATGGGGAATCAGCGGATGTATTGATATCACCCAACCAGGGGTCCGCCATTTTGGTACCACCCAAGATATGTTTATGGGCCCCCTCCTGGAAGCAGTCCCTTTTGAATACCAAGATCCGAACTTTTTGGTAGCCGAGAAGTTTGCTAAGCTGGCAAGGGCAAAGCACTTTGGGAAACCGAATTGAAAGCCCAAATGTGGACCTCGGGAATTAGTGGGGAAGTGGGGAAAACACCAAGCCACAGAGATTTGAATCCCCCACTATACCCCCAAAAGGGGAAAGAGCATATGGGTTCCAACGTCACCCAACCAAGACCAGACAAAATCAATCCGAGACAGAAGTATACCTAGAACGGGCAAGGCCCAATGGGGGTATACTTTGGGAAACTGCGATCATAAGAAAACATCTGGAAAGGGAAAGTTTCAAAGAACCGACCCAAAGAACAAGGGCCTTGGAAGCAATTGGAGAAGCCCCAAGCCAAATCAAAGAATTTAAACTGTATCAAAAGGAAATCTGACCTCCACAACAGAGACTAAAAGATAGGGGAAAAAGATCATTTTTGTAAAATTTTATTTTGATTACGAACTCCAAAAAATTTTTAATATTAATAAAAAATGAATTTCAATATTACATTGTCAATCAATTTTTAAAACCCTTTATTTTAGGGATTTGGTGACACATGCATATCATTTTGCAACACACACTAAAAAACAAATGCGCCTAGGGATCAAGATAGCCCAGGCAACCCCCAACCCCCTAAAAAGTCCAATTTTCACACTAAGAAAAAAAATGGCCCAAAAAGTAGCGCAACCGAACAACAAAAATGGAACTGCCCCGCTCCCGGGCGTTTCCCTAGAACAAAAGGCCAACAAATTTGGGTGCCCCGGGCCACCTCCTAACTGAAAGATCGGCCTCTTCGCACCACTCAGCCAATCCCGGAAAACATTCAGGGGCCAGGAAAGGGAAAACAAAGGAGGGACAGCCTCCGGAGTATGAAAAATTCAATCCCACCTCAAACCCCGGGTTTTTTGGAATAGACCGAAATCAACAGGGGCCAACCTTGACGACTTGAAAAGGGAAAAGGGAAAAGAGGCGGGGGAGTGGAGAAGTGACCTTCCCGTAGCCCATGACAAGATAAAACGTTGAGACCCTGATGGTTTTGAACAAGCCCGGGTCACCAATCTGCCAGCATACAAGGAAGAAGGGAAACCCGAGAAGTTCAAGACCCCCGATTTTTGAAAAGTATGAGGGACCGGGGTGCCCCAAAATGCATACCAGGGTATTTCCCAAAATGACAAAGTATGCTCAATACACCAAACTCATGCTCTAGACATTCCAAGAAGCCTCCGGCCCTACAGTGGTCTGGATGCTCACCTGGACTTTTAACATTGTCAACACCCGGGGGAACAGCCCGGGGTTTTATACCCAAAAAAAGTTTAATATCGAAGTCGCCCTCTGTAACGATCGGGGATCTCCGAAAAAGGGATGCGAGCCTTCAGGGTATTCAGCGCTGGAGAGCCCAGGCCGCTAGGGGACAATCCCGATATCTGGAAGGAATTGACATCCATATTTTCATACCCCGGGGCAAACCACTTTTCACATGGGGCCAGACCATCCATTTTACAGAGGTAGTGGGGGCCCGGGGTGCAGGATTGAGAATGCCATCACCACCGGGGAGACTCCAAACAAAGGAGCCCCTAGGGGGCACACCGCAAAACCTTTTGGAGGAAACAGAGCTAAAGAGTCCCCGTCACACGGCCACCCGGTAAGGGGAAAAAATCTGGGACTCGGTGAAAACCAGACCACGAGTACCCCACCCAAAACCCATGACAGGGCACACCCCAGGGGCCCCCAGGGGGCCCCAAGGCATTTCACTCCAACCCATACCGCTCAGTCAGGTCTTTGCTCGGTTTTAGGGGAGACAAAATTGACGCTTCGAGTCCCCAACGCCGTACAAGCCCCCAAAAATTTTGACTCAACCTCAAGTGTGACTCTTATGAGCAGGAGGGGGCATTCTACAGATAGGTTCTGGAGGGGTCCCGGGACAAGACCAAGACTTAATTTATGCAGGGAAACATACCTGGGTTTTTGAAAACCCCAGCACTGAATGTCAAAACCCAACCCACTTTCCCCAAACTAAGCCCACCCTTAATAAAACCTTTTAGGAGTTAGTTCCCCAAAAAAGCCCCTAGCAAATACGACGGAGCAGAAAAGAACAAAACCCATCAACTCCAGAAGAAACCCAAAGGCACACATTAAAAAAGGTGGTTACCGGAGACCCCAAAATTGCCTTTTGGGGGAATCACACGGAGATTTAGTATTTTAAACTAAAACTTACACCCCGACGACAGGGGGGCCGCCTGTGGATGGGGACCAGAATTTGAGAAAGAAGACAAAAAACCCCTCAAAAGGGAAAAGGGGGAAGCTACACATGATCAAAATTCCCTCAAAAGCCCAGGGTTAACAATGCTACCAAAAGGGGCAATCAGCTGAGGTACAAAACCCCCCAAAAAAAAGAATGTTTCAATTTTTCCCATAGCGGCAGAGAATTCAAGGCACACCTTCGACTATCGGGCCCTCGAACAAGAGCGGCCCCTATGGGGGAGGCATCACCGCCTGGGAGATTAAACGACCAAATATAAAGGCCGACGAAGAAAAAAAAAATGTGGAGAAAGGAGAAGAAGAGGAAGGGGACTCGCTGCATTTACAAAGATGGTCAAAGGGGAGTGAAAAACAAGATTATGGAACAATTAAAAAGTTTTCCCAAACCCAAATCATCAAGGGCCCTTTTCACAAAAAATCGAGCCCCACAGGGGAAGCACCTTTAAGTACTAAAACAGATTCAGGGGGGCCCAAAAGGGCATCCTATGACAAAATAGGTCCGTGGGGGGACCTATCTTTACAATAGACCCGGGAAACTTTTTCCTCCGGGAAAAGCTAAGGAGGAGGGAGCCAATATACCAAACCATTATTTTAGGGTCAGGGCAATGCACCCTTGTCTCTCGAGTACTCATCACAACGGGGTCATCCCCCCAACGTTTGCCCATTGGGAAAGCTCGTTTTGGGGGTCGACCAAGCAAAAAGACCTAGCCCACGGGGTCAGAGCCTTTTGACGGATCAAAAAAAAGACAAGTGGGGGAAATGAACCCACCCGTAGAAAATTGGTCCACAAGTATTCCACATCGCTTTTAGGTCCTCGAATCCCCGGTCTTTCAACTTGCTTTTGGGACGACCTTGGATACATTTCGCAAGCCATCCCCCCTTTGCTCCACCAAAAGGGGCAAGTTATCGCAAGCGGGGGAGATAGTTTCAGTATTTGGGGGAAAAAATTACGCCAATACAAAGAGACTGCCATACCTTATATTTGGGGGGAAGGTTTCAGAAAAACCTGGGGGACAGATTTGCAAGAATACAGTCCAGCAAGGAGGGCCATCAATTAAAGAGGGGACACGGGACGTTTGGAGGGGTACTTTCCCCGGCCGCAGAAAAGCGCAAGCAAGAGGGGTTTAAAGGGAAATGAAAGGGGAAACCGACCGACCCCCGATATGATCCCACCTCTCCAACAATCTTCCGAAAAAGGGAAAAAAATCATTCAAAAGTTTGAATAAACGAAGAGGGGCGACAGAAAAGGGGAAATCAATCCCCCGTCGCCAACCCGCATCCGTTAACAGTTGGTTTTTTTATTCTAAGTACGCTAGTTCCGAAAGTAGAGAAAAATTTTTTTTAAAAAAATTTTTTTAGACCCCCTTTAAACAAATTCAATTTTGTTTGTTTTCGTTTATAAATCTTTCACTTTTATGTTATTCAGATTTTCTACCACCGAACACAGGGGGTATTTCGCGCAGGGAGAAAAAAAAAACCGAATCGTTTCCAAAGTGCTGGGTCAGTTGTTTAAGGCAATATCCTAGACCCGAAATAATACAAGAAAAATTGGCAAAAAATAACAAAGCGAATTTTTTGATTGACGAGCCTGGGAGACAGTAAATCTAGGAAGCATGGAAAAAAACCCAAAAAATCAAAAAGGGTCCATTTGAGTGCCCAGCAAAAATGTGAAATAACCCGGGTATTTAAAGGGAAAATTTCGGATGTTTTTGCCTGGGCAATGGTGACATGCCCGGCCCAGACCAATCAATAGGGGGTTCATAGGCTTCCCAAAGGGAAGATGTCAAAATAAAAAACAAAAACTGAGAAATTTAGGCCTGAATCTTGCTGAAGATTAAGGGAAAAAGTCAAGAACTGCTAGAATAGGGTTTATTGAAGTATCCCACTACCCAGAATGGGTAGCAAATTAGTCCCCGTTTTGAAAAAGAATGGAAAGGTAACCCCATGCGAAGACTTCCGGGGCTTAAACCAACTACCCAAAGGATAAATTCCCCCAACCTCACATGTTTTTCGGTAGACAACCTGCGGGGGAAAACATCTTTTTTTCCCTTCATGGCTTTTTCAGGAAAATTTAAACAAATAAAATGGTGCAAAATAAAACCCCAAAAAAAACCTTCTCACAAAATGGGAACCCTTTTTTTTTTACAAAGTCTGCCCCTTTGTTTGAAAAACGCTGGGGCAAAAGTATCAGAGAGCCCGGTCTAAAAATTCACGACAGTGCATCGAGAGGGTTTAAAAAATTGTCGATGAATGATAGCCAAAACCAAGAAGGAGAAAGCCATATAAAAATCCTGAGGAAAAAATTTTTTAAATGATTTAGAAAATTCCAGCTCAAGTTTTAAAACCCCAAAAAAGCACTTTCGGGGGTCACAATAGGGAAATTGTTTGGGTTTTTCATAAGCAGGAGGATTTAAAAACGACCCTGAAAAGAAAAGTCAATTGAGTTACCTTCCCCACGTCTGTTAAAGAAGTAGAACTTGCTGGGAAATTAAATTAATAGCTTTTATCTCAAACTCACCGACAAATGCCGCCATTATTCCTCTTTGAAGAAGAACGCCCAAAAAAGGGACGACGAATCGAAAGGGTTCAAGACAATAAAAGATACTTATAAAAAAAATCCGGGCTTGAATCCCGAAACAAGGAAAGCCTTATTTTTATACCTCACAATACCCCCCAATCCATGGGGTGTGTGTTTGGGGCAGAAGAGGGGGAAGAGACGTTTCCATATATTTTTTCTAGCAAAAATTCACAGAAAGGAAAAAGAGGGACCGAGGTGGAAAGCTTTTTGTGCCTTAAACTGGGGCATCTTGACAAGGCAAAAACCCTTTATACCAAAATTACGCGACAAAGCATGATCCCTTTTTAAATACTTAGCAAAAAAAAGCCGTTCTGTAGGGAAATCTCTAAGTTACAAAAGGCCCTATCCGATTCGACATCATATACATAAATCAAACTGACAAAGGGGAAGCCTTAAACCCACCAATTAGGAAAAACCCTGTCGGACATATTCCCCCAAAAACAGGCCCAATTCCCAGATAAAATATATTAAAAATGGAAGATATACCGGAGAAGATTTTTGGGGCAGAGTAGACCCGAAATGGAAACTATTTTCGATGGGGGCCAACGCATTCGGTTGCGGGGTTGGGGCAGTATTGATATCCCCCAATGGCACTCAATTCCTTGCAGGACGAGATTCATTTCCTATACCAATAACATCGCAAAAAAGAAACAGTATTCTTGGGCCCAAAAGGCCTGCAAATGGGGAAAATTTGCGAAATTTGAAATATGGATTCGTCGTCACTACTACAACAAGGGGGAATACAAGGGGCAAAAGACCCCCAAACTAGTACCCTATCATCAACATTGAAGAGCTAATTGAAGAATCAAGAATCACTTTCACAACATCCCCAAACTCAAAAACATTTGCAGATGCACTTCCCCACTAGCATCTATGATCCAATAAAGGGGGGCCGAAGTTCACGACTTTCCTCAAGAAAGTAAATACCCCCAAAAAGCTACAAAAATGACCAAAGAACACTCAAAGGTTTCAAAACCATTTCCTATTTAAATGGGTCTGACTATACAAAAATCATTTATCCCCCCCCTTTTTGAATGTGTGGACAAAAATGAAGCTGCGAACTAATGAAGGAAATCATGAAAGGGTAGTGGAACTCATATGAATGGCTACATGTTTGGCCCGAAAATCTGAGGTTTTGGAATTATTGGGGTTACCATGGGGTCAGATTTTCATAAAATATGTCAACCCTATCATCTTTTTCAAGTTCACAAACCGGGTAAATCTCCGCCCCAAAAAGACACTTGTTATCGGGGACCCTGGCCTTTTTCCATGTAGGGGAAACGCATAATAGGCCCTCACTTCGAAAGCCCAACGGGTATAATTTACTTTAGCGATTGATTATTTTTACCAAAAGGGTAGAAGGTCATCAATACCCAAAGTCACAAAAGGGAATTCCGCTTCTGAAAGGGAATAATAGCCCGATAAGGAGTTTCCCGATCTATCACAGACAACAGTAAATCTCAATAACAATCGTGACAGGTTTTTTTTGTCAACAATTCCAATAAACCCCAGAAATTTTTAAATCCCACCGACCTCAATGATGGGGCATAGAAAAACACTAAAAAAAATACAAAAAAAATCATCGAGAAAATAACAAAAACCCTTTCAAAAAAATTTTGGCTGAAATGTTTTTCCGTTTCTCTCATGCTTATGGACTTCAAAAAGAAAACTACGGGCCACCCCTTATTCATTTGGGATTGGTACGAAGCAAAGCACCGTTGAAGTTGAAATACCATCATTCAGAAACCTATCAGAAACCAGTTAAATTTTAAATCAACTGGGTAAAGAAAGGTTTTATCACTAACTGATTTATGAAAAAACCCTTTTCGCACTATGTCATGACCCTTTTTCCAAAAAAGAAGGGGCCCACATTTAACAAGAAAAGAGACCTCAAACTTCAAGAGGGGGATCTGGTTTAAGGGGAAGGTTCTCCCCCAAACCCCAAGATCCCGAGGGAAAATTTTTATCCCAAACTAGAAGGCCCCTACGGGAAAAAGGTTCTGTTAAGAGGGGCTTTGATACTGACCGGATGGTTGGTCGGAAAATTATAGACCCCTTAACACAGATCTGTAAAGATGTACTATCCTTGGGAAGGGGAAATTGAAAAATTTTTCCAATTTTTTTGAAACTAATGTTCGATACAAAAATTTTGTTGAGTCGAGTTTTTTCTTTTTTCAAGCAAAGTTAAATCCCCGAATGGGCAATAATCCCAAACAATTTTGCACAAACAAATACTTTCCCAAAACATTACCCCCACTTTGCCAAGAAAGATAAAAAACAAAATGATAATAAACTCAATGTATTTGGTAATTAATTTTTTACTTTTGGGGCAAGAACTAAACGCATTTTGTAGGATAACGTTTTCCGTCCAAAAAACCTTGCGCATAAAAAGGAAGCACATCAAGATTTTTTAACCCCCTGTCAAGATAAAAAAAGAATGAAGCAAAGCAAATAGCCCAAGTTCATTTTTGGTTTTCTACCTGATAAAATTGGGAAGCATATTGGAAAAAAAATAAAATAATAACTATCATTAAAAAGGGATCACATCATTTAGCCGTCAGAGAAAGTATATTCAAAGCATAAGACGAGTAGCCCAAGAAGGGGGCCCTTTTTTAAACTCCCCTTTTAAAGGGCAGCCCATAGGGGGCACCTTTTTTGGACATCAATTCCCTCTAAGGGGAGCAGCCCCCTAGGGGGGCCTTTCCTAAAACTTTTTGTTCTCTGGTTGCCCCATTGGGGAAATTTTTTTAGACAATTCCATCTTGGTTGTTTGCCTAATGGGGGACTTTCCAAAACTTTGTTTCATGTTAGCCCCAAAGGGGGGCCTTTTTTAACAATCCATTGGTTAGTCCAGCCATAGGGGGGGCTTTCCCAAAAAATTTGTTTCATGGTTACCCAAAAGGGGGGGACTTTTTTAGACAATTTTTTTCTAGGTTACAACCCTAGTGGGGACTTTCCCAAAAATCTGTCTTAAGGGAACTCATAAGGGGACTTTTTTTAGACAGTTCAATCAATTTTTTCATAGGGTTAGTCACCCCCAAAAAGGGACTTTCCTAAATCGTTCTCAAAGGTCAGTCAAAGGGCACTTTTTGAGACAGTTCAACAATTTTATCAAGGGAGTTAGCCCAAAAGGGGCCTTTTTAAAAATTGTTCCAAAAGGGCGCTTTTAAGGGACTTTTTTTAACAGTTCAATCAATTTTATCATGGTTATCAGCCCAAGATGGGCCTTTTCCCAAAAATCTACTTAAGGTTATCAAACCCATAGGGGGCACTTTCCAATTCCCGATTTAGTCAGCTCTTGGGCACTTTTCGGAATTTTTCTTCCCCAAAAAGTTGGTAGTCTAACAAAACCCTTTTTTGACAGTACCAGCCATAAGGGGACTTCTAAGTAAATTTTCTTTCCAAAGGGTTTAGTATTAAGACGCTTCCTATCCCAAAATTTTTTCCCCCCAATCTTGGGTGTTTCCCCGCCCTTAGTCAGCCCCTAAAGACTGTTTGGGGGGGGAACATTACTCAAATTGTTAGGACCACTTAAAATCGTGGGGTTTTAGCCCTTTAGCATTTTCACCAAAAAAAAAATTCCGGTAACCCCAAACCAAGGGGTATCAATTAAAAGGCCAAAAAATGGGTCTTTTTTTGTCTTTTTAGTTAAGTTTTCAAAATTTACTAAAAAGAGGGGGAGCGAAACACCCCCCTTTTTTTCCCTGGTTGAATAATAAATTTATAATAATCAATTCTTTAAATTTTTTCCAATTTTTCAATTTTTCCCCAAAATTTTGCAAAAAATAATTAAAATATTCAAAAAAAAAAAAAAAATTTTGGGAAAAAAAAAACCCAATTTTGAAAAATGTTTCAGAAATGGAAATTAATAAATAATTTTTACAAATTTTTTAAATTTCAAAAATAAAAAAAAATAAAAAAAAATCGAAATTGCATTTATCCCAATTTTGGGGCCAAAATTAAAAAAAATCGGGAAAAAGGGGCTAGCCCAGCGGGTTTTGGGGCCGGGGGCTAAGGCGCGCGCGGGGGGGGGGGGGGGGGGCTCGGTCGCAGGTTGGGGAACGTTGGGGAGGAAATTTTTCGCGTTTTGTTTTTTTTTAAATTTTATCCGGGAAACCGGGGAAACCCTCTGATTAGCTGGAAGGAACGAACGCGTGGCGCGTGATCTTTCTTCTACCTCGGGTTTAGATCCCCGGGGGGTTAGGGGAAAAAATTTTCGCTTTTTGGCCGTTTCGATTCTTTTTTTTTTTACAAATCCAACAAACCTTCAACAAATTGGAAAAAACAAAATTTCAAATTGGAATGGGTCTCAAAAAATAAAAAGGATTTGCACGAATCGGGGGTTGGTTTTTTTTAAAAACCGTCGATTGATTTGCTTCGATCAGGGGAAAAATCCGAGCTTTTTCCACCCTCGATTTTGAAGGGCTATAAATAGGGGAAAGGGAAGAAAGGGGGAAGTCAAAACAAAAGATCAAAATTTGGAAGAAAGTAAGAAAAGAGGAAAAAATCGGAGAGGCACCGGGGGAAAACCCAAAAATTGCGATCACCGACCAGAGTTAAAACCCACCACCGGGGAAGAGATCGGGGACAAACCACCGCCACCATTGGGTTTTGCCCCCTTCAAAAAAGCAAGGATTGGGGAAAACCTCACCCTTTGCAAAAAAACCGCGGAAAACGCCGTGAAAAAGCCCTCTCCCCCGCCGTGTCCGCCCGACCCGGACCCGCGCCCCGGGCCCCGGGGAACCCAAGGTAGGTCAATTTTCTTTTTTTTTAAGTTTTTTTTTCGAATTTTTTTTATTTATTTTATTTGTTTTTAAATTTAAATTTTTTTAATGTTTTTTATTTTTTTTGGGTTAAATTTTTTTTTAGTTTTTAAATTTTGGGCTTTATGTTTTATTTCCATAATTTGGAAAATGTAGAAATTGGGTTTTTAGGATTTAATAATGTAAAAAAAAAAAATAAATTAAAAAATTTAATAATAAAAAAAATAAAAATGGGGAAAAAAACAAAAAAAATATTGGGAAATAATAAAAAAAATTTTAGATTTCAAAATAGGATAGAAAATACTTGGGTTAATAAAACTCTTAAAAAAAAAATTCAAAAAAATTTATCCCCAAAATTTTAAAATAAAAATCAAAAAAAAAATTAATAAAAAATGAAAAAAAACAAAAAAAAATCAAAAAAACTTGAAAAAAAAAAAATTTGAAAAAAGAAAAAAAAAATCATTAAAAATTTCAAAAATTAAAAAAATGAGTTTTTGCACTTAGAAAAAAAACATTTTTTTTTCAAATAAATCCAAAAAATTTATTTTTTTTCCTAAAAAAAAAAATTTTTAAAAACAGATAAAAAATTTGGGGGTTAAAAATTTTTTTTTTGGAAAAAAACCCAAAAAATTTGGTTTTTAAAAAAATAAAACGAAAGAGATTTCAAAAATTTTAAAAATTCCCCAAAAAAAAACACTTAAGGTTTTTCAAGAAAAACGAATACGGGTTTTTTGATCCTGAAAAAGGAGGTAGTAGGCCCCCATTTGGGGCAACCCCTAAAAAAAAAAAAAAAAAATTCCCTTTTTTTTAAATAAAATTTAAGGGAAAAAAATAAAAAGAAAAGAAAAACAAAGCAATAGAAACAAAATAAAAGGGGGCTTTTTTAATAGAGATAATTTTAGGAGATTAGGTGGTAACCGTAAGGTTTTAATAGGTTAGCCTCCGAACTTAGAAATTCTAGTTTTCCTTTTCCTCTTTTCACCAAAAACGAGAAGAGGAAATCACGACTACTAGTAGTCCAAATTAAGACTAATCCGCTCCTTTAGTCTTAATTCAATATTTTCCCAACAACAGTTGAGTGGCGACTCCAAAATTAAACGAAGTTCCTAATTCAAGTCGAGGGTCTATATTTGATGGAGCATAAAGTCTAGTCTAGATCGGATTAGGAATGAGAAAATTCATAAATTAGACTCGACAAGGGTCATCCAACTAAATCAACATATTAAATAATAATAGTGATACAAAGATTATGTGCTCTCATCGCTTGAGTAAAATAATTTCAAAGTATAATAATTACTGATTTTTTTTTTTTTTTTTTGAATAGATCATTCACCAATCAGTACTTTTTTTTTTCTTTTACTTCAGAAAATAATCATATAACATAAGAAAAAAGAGATACGAATTGCACTTGGAAATGATGGTGATTTAGATGGATGAGTAGTGATTGGTGATTAAGCAAGGATATGTAACTTGAAGAGGGAAAAAAAAAAACAAATCATAGTACATAAAATCAGAAAAAAAGACCGAAATTATTATAGCCTTCAAAATATTAAACTAAGAAAAATAGCTCTAAATTCAGTACATTACAAGTGCAGTGTTTAACAAGTTTCTTTTTCTTTGTGTACTGCTGTTTGCTAGAGCCTATGTTTTGACAAGTTAGCTTGATGTATTTGAAATGTTAATGCAAACTCAAAGGGTGTGGTTCTTATATGGAGAACAATTTCCAAAATTTTTTTAAAAAAGAGGAAATTGATTGATTGAATGACAAGAGTATACTACAACAAATGCCAAATGTTTTAGTGAAACTAACACATCGATGAGCTGTAAAATGAATCTAAGTAGTTTAGATGAGTGAAACGATTGACTACATTTAGGATTGGTTCATTTCTTTAATTTCCATCTAATATTAATTTGGTGTCACAGAAATTTGTCATTTGATAAACAAATTAAGGTCTTTTTTCCCTTTCTTCTCCATGCAGGAAAAAAAAAACAAGTAGCACAAGATAATTCGTTTTGGGGTCAGATGCTATGCTTGAATTCGATAATGCTTATGCAATGCACTAGTTTTTAGTAATTACTATGAAACTTGTTAGTTTCTTTAGGAGTTTTGCTTAGTGTTATTGCTCTTTATACCACAAACAACTAAATTAGTAACTTCTTATGGTTTCAAATTTTGCAATTAGTTTTGCCTATGTTTTATACATAAAAAACATGTTAATTCACTTCGTTGAACCAAAGACAAGTGAAGAGATTAGAAATAGCAACATGCTCTCTTATAATTTCACACCATTTAGGAACATTCGCAAAAAAAGCCATACAATAGAGAGTTTAAATAAGAGTGCAAATGAGACAACAAGCAAAATAAATATGGTAAAAAAGGAAGAAAAAAAGAAAAAACCTAAATGTGCACTTACCATTAGTAATAGGTAGATTGGCTTCAAAATATTGAGCCAGCCCCTCCTTTTTGTAAAAATCAACCTAGAAATCTATGGATGCATTATCATACTTGCCAACAACCTTATTTGCTCCACCTTTTCACACAAAAACATCAAACTATCTATAATGTCGAGAGAGACCAAAGGTAACATTTTTCCTCCATAAGAACCTAAAAAATTATAAGAAAGCACAATATTGAGGTACTGACAATTGGTTATGCCAAAAGCAAGACTAGAACACTTGAACCAAAATTGTAAAATAATGCAAGAATAACCTCGAGTAAGTGCTAGTAAGACTCACAAGACTATCTACCCATTAGAAAAGGCAAATTAACCATTTTCCCATTTTCCATGATTGTCATTGATTCCCTCACATCAACTAGCAAAAAAAAAAATCATGAATAGGTTTAATAAAATACATTATTTACACTAAAAATCTACTTATGGGAGAGTTACTTCGCTTTCCTTGCCATTTTTGCATCATGTCTTGCATTGCAGATACACAATTCTCAATCTTTGCCATACATTCATTCAATTGAGTGCTTTTTTGTTACATCTCTGTTGATAAATCTCTATGTGCTAGTGATGGTAAATTTTTTCATTAGCAAAGAAAAGGATGAGAGTCTTAGTGGGGCTAAAAGGTGAAGGAGATCTAAAAGCTTCATCAAAAGTTTTCTAACAAACTTAAACAGACTATTACTAAGCAATAAAACATTATGGTAACAAGAGAAAGAGAGTGAAAGCTATCATGAAGGTGACTTAGTGTTAATTTCACTTGAGAAAGGATAGGAACTTAAGAAAGAAGTTTTAGAAACTTGCTCCTAAAATAGATAGATCATTTAAAATCATTAAAAAGATCAATGACATTGCTTATTAGTTGGAGTTGCCAAGAGGTTATGGAGTTTTTGCTACTTTCAATATGTCTAATTTATCTCTCTATGTTTCTAAAGAGGATGAAGAGTAAAGGCAAGTTAAAGAAGAGGAAAAAGAGTAAGAGAATGATGAAGAGTAAGGGCAACAAGACACTCAATAAGATTTGAGGGCAAATCTTCATCAGCATGGGGGAGATTATGGGAATCAAAAATAGAAGCATGAGCTTTAATAGAATTAGAAATATAATTGAAAGCTTAAATATAGTAGACTAATGATAAGATTGAGATCATGGGGCTTAGGTAAAATGGTTCAAAGATCATTACAAGCTTCTTTCTTACATGAAGAAGTATTTAAAGATAATTTTATACTTTATCAATTGAGCTTCAAATAGAGTGTGCTAGTGAGAACTTCAAAAGGATATGTTTTTTAACCAAAGGAAGCTGCTTCTAAGCTAAAGGAATGTGCTGTTGAATTAAAGGTTTCTAACTTATTGGAGAGTTCTATTTCAGAATCTATCAAGTGTGGCTGTATAAGAATCGTGTTAGATTATAGTTTCTGAATAATTGAAGATGGTAACAATTACTATTGCGTAGAACTTTGATATGCACTTGTGACTTTTTATTTGTAAGAAATTGTTTTAACCTTGCAGTAAAAATCTATTAGTTGAATTTAATTGAACACCCGTTTTGAAACTTTAAAGGTTGTACTAATTTAGGCCCCCTCTTCCCTTCCCTGATGAAAGAGTCCACTCCCTACCTTGACGGACATGGCAGCAGTGGCAGCAACGCCGCAAGTAGCATAGAAAAAAAAAACCCAAAGATTCTCCTACAATACAAGGAAATGTCCACAACAGAGATTCCTTTTTTTTCAAAGCTTTGATTCCTACTTTAACCTATGATTTTTAAAAAAAATTTCATACCAATTCATCTAGTTCAGGAAAAAAATGGGTGTGGGCAAAAAAAACCCTA
>JBBMOL010002610.1:17500-22716 GCA_037954665.1 Laguncularia racemosa
GGATCTTCCAATTGAGACGGGATCCATCGACCTGAGACGAAGAGAAAATCTATCTATTTTATTTATTTATTCAGTTAAACTTAAACCAATGATTCGTTATTGGAGCAGATAGCAACAACCATTTCATCCGACATGCGTAGTTTTGATTTTCCAATGGATTTCCATCTTTCATTAATGGAAATTTTTGATGTATGAGTAATAGCTCTGGTTATTCGCTGTTCAAAAATTCTTGTTTAGGCAGTTCATACCATCCATACATAGTGTTTTGATCTAAGATTCAATTCTTCCGTTTTTGCATATTGCCCCCGTGGAGCTAAGGTCCAAAATATAGAAGAAAGAGGTGTTTCAACGACTCTACCACTCAGTCAATTCTGTTCCACTTAATCCCATTTCACGGGCCCCATATTTTTCCCGGCTAACTAAATGGAAACCTTTCTACTGTTCCAATGAATCCGATTTTCATTTCATCCGGAAAAGCCATCTTTTTCTCAACAATGTCTTTTGTCATTTGATCCAATAGCCTTCCCCTTAGTATAGGAACATATTTGAAAAATACTGATAACTCTCGGATGGAGTATTAGAACGGAAAAATCCATAGATTTAAAGAACTATTGGTTCTAAGCCATCTCTGGCGATGAATCAACAATTCGAAGTGCTTTTCTTGCGTATTCTTGATAAACCACGTTTATATATAGATGTAGGGGGATCTCTTTGGGAAGTAAGAAGCCCCTTTGACATCTCTTCATCTGCAAAGAATTCTCGATGGAAAACACAGAGACAAAGGGCTGATCTTTGAATAGGAAAAAGAGTGGATCTGCAGGGTCCCAAATGAATTGGCTTATTCGAAAAAAGCCTTGTTCTTTGGAAGATCTATCTCGTGTCTGGTACTGCATGGTTCCACTCTGCAAGAACTCCGAATCATTCTCTTTAAGCTCATCCTTTTCATCATAAATGATCCGCTGCCCCCAAATGACCTGGCCCGATAGGAAATCCCAATTCATTGGTCCTTTCGATACAATCAAATAGAAAGCCCCAAGGGCGCCATATTCTAAGCCCAAACAATGTGATTGAATAAGTCCTCCTCTAAACTGTTGCGGGTCGAGGACTCCTTCTCCTTCCCCTTCTTCAAACTCCGATTCGTATTTTTCATAGAGAAATCTCTGATCAACGATAGAACAAGATCCGTTTTGCATCATATCTAAAGGATTCCTTGGTTGGGCCGAAGAAGCAATGTCACTCGATCATTATCAAACTGACTGCATCTTTTTCTGTCCGCGAGGATCCCACCAGAGCGCCTTCTACTTCAATTTGGCAATGAACTAGATCAAAATCATTCCAACGAGTCCATAGAAGTGATCCGTTTTTTTTCACCCGATCCGGGTAAGACCAAAGTCTTGACGATCAACCCGGGCAAACAACCAAAAGATAAGAAGTATCGTTAATTTTTCATCTCGTTCAATTTCGAAGTACCATTGGACAAAAAAAAAATTCCCTTCGTTACATAAATTTTTTCCCCTTCATATAGATAGATATAGGATCTATGGGGCAAACTTAGAAATACATTTGTGCAACAGCCCTTCCTATTTTGAAAAAAGGATCCCATGATCCTAAACCCGACTTACCTGGAATCGAAAATCCCAAGTTTTTCTATGAAGACAGATCAAATTTGTATTAGTGTCTAAATTGATTTCTTCTGTGTAATACTAATTCGTTTGGGGCCCATTGGTAAGGGCTACAAATCTCGTACTTTGGAACCCTGTTTGGCCCAAAACCTTAGTATGAACTTTTTTCTTTCCATGAATCCCCTAGAAATAGGGAAAGGGTGAAAAAGTCTTTCGGTTTTTTGTGGAATAAGAAGCCTTCGTATCTTAAGCATGTATTAAATTTATTGGGAAAGCTATTAGAGCGGGACCCCATTTTTTTGGGAATATGAGCCAAGCAATAACAGAATATTTTAGTGAACATCTTTCACAATCCCTGGAGAAAATAGTTCACCAATAGACGAGGATAAGAAATTTCGACCCCAATCACATCCAGATCAAAAATGTTTGAACCAATAACAAGGGAACATGCTTTGCTAATCCAATTAAAGGGGTGATAAAAATCGGTCTTTTTTCCGCATCATATCCAATTTTACGCATTCATCATAGTTAAAGCTCCAGCTCCGAAATCAAGGTCACGATAAATTTATCGCCCACTATCCTCAATATCGCACTATCCTCAATATCGATTTTCATCAATAAAAAAAAACCTTTAGGCTTGTTTCCGGAAATTTGTTCAAAAATACTGTAATAAAAGGGAACATAGGGGTTTTGGCTAGGTATTTCCCAAATAGGAACGCCATTTCCTATAGAACCTATCACTAAATACCCCGAGAGGGGGAAAGGGCTAAGCGGAGCGAAAGGGTTTTTTCATGGATGGGGAAATGAAAACTTTTCCCCCCCAAAAGGGGTTGTAAATAAGTAATTGTCTGAAATGGCAAGGAAATCCGTCTTTCTGTAACCAGGAGATTGAACTCATAATTCATTAGATACTTTTTAAATGTAAACTAAGTATCGTAAAAAATTTGCTCCGGTTGTTTCAATCATTATAACCAGAGTCTTTACTTTTAAATGACACATGCGTAAAACTCAATAGAATTTGTCAAATTTTTTTTCGTCGTTAAGGGGAAAACGGAACCAAGAATTCTCTTTCTTTATCACCATCGAATCACTGTTCGCGACCCAGGTTTCCCTATTTTATCACAATCCCAATCACCTTTTCACATTTTTTCTTTTCTTATAAATGAATAATCTCTTTACTTGTATGACCCCAGATTCTCGAAAATTTTTTCAAAAAAGTGATTCGATATGGGATTTGGTAATACTAAGGAGTCATAATATCGATGAGTTTGGATATTAAAATATTTCTTCTTAGACGTATTGATTTGCCCCCATAACCCGGGACCACCACCCATAGCATGTGCCCCAGAACCAGAACCCCTATTCTTCTAGAGAATCTCCTAATTTTTTTCAGAGCAACAGAAAGAGATTTTTTAAAACCAGAAAGAATTAAAGTTTCAGAGTAGGGTACCTATCCAAAGTTTCGGAACCATCATGTATGTGGAAAACATCAAAGATTTGACCTTTTCGCAAATCTGTTTTCTAACCCACTAAGCTCGGAAAACAAAGAAAGATGTGTACGAACGAGTTGCAGCAACAAAAAGAAGGAAAAGGTTTTAAAAAGGAACTTTTCCCCAACTTTGGAATCTCAATGTGTCATATCAATGGTGACTCATTTTTTCGATGAACATTTTTTGGACAGAAAAGAATATGGAAACACTTACTCAAATCTCACTTTTCAGTTCCGTTGTGGAAGACGCAATTTTTTCTGAAGAATTGCCCGATAATCTGTCCAGCATTAAAATCATAAAAATGGATAAAAATTTTTTTCTGCTACTTTGTGGAAAATCGTTTTGGTATAAAATGTTAGATACCGTACCGATTGGAAATATATCCTTCCAAAAAAGCTTTTTTTTTTTTCCGCCGCACAAAAAAAAATATTTTTTTGCGAAGAACAAGAATTGAGGAATTCCCATACAAAATCATAATTCTTGATACGGGCTCTTTCCCATAAAAGGGGAATCTTTTGTTACAATAGAAGCGAAGTGGTGTGGATGATTCAAGAACGAAGTCGATTTGCTTTATAAAAAGAAGACATAAATAAACTTCGATAAAAAGGGTTTCACGGGATTCAGCCAATTTTTTTGACGTGGGATTCTTGAGAAATAGGAATCCTTGTTAAAAAAGATTTCCTCGATTTTTTTCTAGTATGGAAGAGTCAATCATCCACTTTGGTATCTTATTTGAAAAAAATGGTGAATTGTTCCCCCATTGATCAAAAATTTCTTTTTTTTTGGGGAAAAACATATCACCAATATAATGGTTTCAATTTTTTGAAATAAAAGATTTGAAACCTATTGATTCTAACAACTGTTTTGCAGAGTTGATCATTCACCTTTCAATTCATAGCCCGGGGATCTCGGACCTATGAATGGGGGTTTTCCCGAAACTCACAAAAAAAAAAGGAAGGAGTTAGACAAAAAAAGAAGAAATTTGGACAAAAAGAGAAGAACTTGGACAAAATGAAACGAATGACTTAGACAAACCCTTTTTGTCGAAACCCAACCAATCAATCGAAATTGATTAATACTAATCGATCGAAGACACTTAAAAGGGGCTCTTCTGCTCAGAAACGAAATTTTTCCAAATGTTCCTGGAAATTTTTTGCTCCCATTGGACCATTTGAACTATATCATTTGGGTCCCGATTCCGGGTCCTCGGTTCGAGAAAGAAAAATAAAAGGGTCGAACGACTCTTTTTTAAAATTTGATAAAGTGGTTGATCGTATATTTCATTTTATTTAAGATTCAGAGTTCATTT
This sequence comes from Laguncularia racemosa, assembly GCA_037954665.1. Taxonomy (NCBI): domain Eukaryota; kingdom Viridiplantae; phylum Streptophyta; class Magnoliopsida; order Myrtales; family Combretaceae; genus Laguncularia; species Laguncularia racemosa. The sequence continues at coordinate 21,922 of JBBMOL010002610.1, forward strand.
CCTATTTTATCCCTTGAATTCCATATTTGAAATTGCGATCGTTTTATTTATTAAAAGAATCGATTCAAACATTTTTTAGTACCCTAGGTCTATATTGGATTGAATCAGATTTCGGATCAATCTATATTGTTTGACTGCCTCCATTATGTTGTTTTCTAGCAAATACCACTAATTTTTTTTTTTGGATCTTCCAAAAAATTCCCCAAGATCCGGCCCATTTTTTTTTTGATCCTTCGATAAAAAAGATTCATTCCTCATAAAAAACAGGGGGTAGAACCAAAAAAAATTTTTTTTTCGATTCATCCCTGGGGTTTTAATACCTCATCAAGAATTTTTTTGATCCAATACGTAAGAATCAATAGAAAAGGCAAATCCCTTATGATACACCAACCGGCTCGGTTATTGATGAGTGAATAGACCTGCCATTTCTTGAAATCTCTCTTCGATTTAAAATCGTGGGGCAACGTGTATCCCCCCCTGTTCCGGTCATGGAACAATGAAATAAATCAAAAAATGTATTTTTTTTTCAAGAATGAAACTTAATGGGAAATGTACAATCCAGTTTATCCCTTTGAACCATATCCATCCCGGGCAATAAAAAAGGATGAATTTGAGACGGAAATTTTTTAAATACGTAATTACTTGAATATATTAACTATTTCTTTTATTTTTTTATTTGCCTAAGGGACAAAAAAACATCTTCTTCAAAAATTTCTGATCTATACCCCCCCCGGGGGATTCGAACCCAATAAGCTGACCTCTTCCCGAGAAAAAAGAAAGAAGGATCGGGATTCC